>APFE031046121.1:164348-175768 GCA_000404065.3 Pinus taeda
GGATGGAAGATGTCTATCGATCTAACCCTAGAAGATCAAGGAGTGTTGGACCATGTAAGAGGCAATATTGTTGAGCCTCCATCAAATGCATCTGCTGCTGCCTGGAACAAATGGAAAAATGGAGAAGTCAAAACAAAGAAGATCACCTGGGACTCTATCGACAAGCACTTGGTGGCCTACATCTCTGAACTGGACACCTCCAAGGAAATCTACGATAGACTGGTGAATATATTTAAAGTTAATGATGCAAATCAAGTTTTGTTTCTTAGAAATAAACCGAGGAAAACCAATTAGGGTAAAGATGAGAGTATGCAAACATACTTCTTAAGAATCACCGAGATTAAGAACGATCTCCTATCTATTGGGGAGACTATTATTGACATAGAAATGGCACTCGCGACTCTTGGAGGATTACCATCCAAATGGTACATGTTTAGGACTACTCTTCTAAACAATAATATAATTCCTGGTTTCGAGGAATTAATGGCTAGATGCATTCAAGAAGAAACAAGGGTAGAAGAGCAAGAAATGCCCATGCCTAAAGGTCCTCCTATTGCTTTTTCTTCTCATGCTAAGAAAAGAAATAATTCTGGGACTAAATCAAAAGGAAAGGCTAGATCTAAGGGTGGAAGAAAAGGACGATGTGACATCTACGATAAAGCAAGTCACTATGCAAGGGAGTGCCCTAATAGAAAGGACTCACACCGGGACGATGATCAAAATCCCTCTGATGGCAATCAAAGGAATGAAAAATTCAATAGCAAAGGTAAGAGGAGAGCTAGGAATCAAGGAAGAGGACAACCATTCAAGAAGGCTAGAAGTTCCAGGATGTATTAGATGCACCTGACCTCAAAAGGAACCTGGTGTCCATCTCGGCAATGGAAGACAAAGGCTACAAGGTAACGTTCAACGATGGCAAGGTACATATATGGAAAAATAATGTTAGAGATGCCTTTAATCTTGGGTTTTATGTTGATTCATTATATCAGGTCGATGGAAGTCTGCTAGGTATCATGTCTTATGACACATCTCTTCAGTTCGAACTTTGGCATCGGAGGTTTGCCCCCCTTCATTATAAAGCTCTACTCGGTGTAAGACAAATGGTGACAGGGATGCTTGAATTCCGAGTAGAGAAAGAAGGTGTATGTCCAAGATGTGCTGAAGGAAAGCTCAAAAGGGGACCATTCCCCTCAAGCCAAAGCAAGACCTCCAATATATTACAGTTGGTTCACTCAGGCATATTTGAGGCTGGCATTAAGAGGGAGACTACTACACCACATACTCATGAGCAAAATGGTGTGGTGGACAGGAAGAACTGTACGATTGTGGAAGCTGTCTCTATGGGTAGATGATGTAACAATGCCTGATGTGGAGGAACCTGTGGATCCTATTTATCCACCTGAGCCTTCCTCTTCTAGGAAGAGGCCTTCATGGATTAGGGGGATACTTGATGATGTTGAAGGACATACTGCACCCCGAGGAATCTTCCATGAAAGTAAGAAACCTAACAGGTATCAGGGATACCTGACCATCATGAGCATGATCATACAAAATGAGCCTTCATCATTCTCAGATGTCATCAAGCATCAAGTATGGAAGGATGTTATGACCAAAGAATATGATTCTATTATGGAGAATGATGTCTGGGAAGTAGTTCCCAGACACCAGGACAAGACAATTGTTACTTCAAAATGGCTTTACAAGATAAAGCTGCAGCAGATGGAAGTACAAAATAGTATAAGGCTCATTTTGTTGCTCGTGGTTTCTCCCAGAAGGAAGGTATAGACTATGATGTGATATTTGCACCTGTTGCCAGATATATGACCATCCACTTGATCATAGCCCTTGTGGCTTTACAAGGATGGAACCTACATCAGATGGATGTCAAGACCACGTTCTTGCACGGTTCGATCAAAGAAGAGGTCTATGTGTAGCAACCCGACGGATTTGAGATTTATGATTGAAAATCTCATGTATGCAGGTTGAAGAAGGCTCTCTATGGGCTGAAGAAAGCACCCCGAGCATGGTATGAGAGGATCGATAGCTACTTGATGAAGTTTGGATTCACTAGGAGTGAAGCCAATCCTAACCTTTACTTTAAGGTTGAAGATGGCAAGCCTCTCATACTGGTGTTGTATATGGATGACCTCTTTCTAACAGGTGCATACCCTCTGATTCACAAATGTAAGAGGGAGTTGGCTTCTGAATTTGAAATGAAGAAACAAGGACTTGAAGTGTGGCAAAAGCCAAGGGAAATTTTCATATCTCAAGGAAAATATGTGGTGAAGATTCTGAAAAGATTTGGTATGGTGGACTACAAGCCTGTGACTACCTCGAGGATCTTAAATTTCAGAAGCTATATGGTAGTGATGTCGGACCAGATTTGGGAAATGCCTCTGAGTTTCAAAAACTCATTCCCGTTGATGTTCTTGGTGAACCTCCGTCCGAACATATGTTTTGCAGTTAGCATTGTGAGCTCATATTTGGTTGAGCCTCACTAGATTGGTGCCAAGAATCTTCTGAGATGTCTTTAGGACACAATCTCTCATGGATTGAGATACACTACCGGAAATATGAAATTGCATGATTATTCGAATGCTGATTAGGCAGGTAGTGAGGAGGATCACTGGAGCATTTTTAGTGTTGTTTCTCTTTGGATTCTGCTTTGATATAATGGATGAGCAGGAAGCAGAAGTCGGTTGCCATAAGCACCGCCGAGACCAGATACATATCTAGGAGTATGATCTCATATGAAGCTGCCTAGTTGGGGAAGCTCTTTAGTGAGCTATTTGAACACATACCACTGTGATTCTCTGTAACAACCAGAGGTGGGATTCAATTATTGAGGAATCCCGTATTCATCAATTTCTCCAGCAGATAGACATCATATGGGATATGGTAAGTCAATGAGAAAGGAGGCTCCATTGCATTAAGATGATGTACAGGTCAATACACCTTATCAAAGCCCTGAGGAAAGATCTAATCTGTGATTTTCCCAAACGACTTGGAGTCATCAAGAAACCCTTGTACAAGGGTCCTGTAAGTTGCATACATTGAGCTCTGGGAGATCTGAGGGCTTGCGGTTCTTACTCGAGCAACATACGACCATAGGGTGACTCACCCTTCCCTGGTGGTGTTGTTCGCTCTCCTGTGTAGCAGGATGATTAGTTCTCCTGTGAGGCTTGGAGTGATGTGTTCTCCATGGTGATTGTAACAGGATTGTTGTGTTCTCCTGTGAGGCCTGGATTGATGTGTTCTCCATGGTGATTGTAGCAGGATTGATGTGTTCTCCTGTGAGGCCTGGATTGATGTGTTCCCCATGGCGATTATAGAAGGATTGATGTGTTCTCCTATGAGGCCTAGATTGATGTGTTCTCCATGGCGATTGTAGCAGGATTGATGCGTTCTCCTGTGAGGCCTGGATTGATTTGTTCTCCATGGTGGCTTGGATTGATGTGTTCTCCATGGTGATTGTAGTAGGATTGATATGTTCTCCTGTGAGGACGAGATTGATTAAGTTCTTATGTCGAGACATCCTACCCATGCAGTCTGGGACTCATGGGAAGTACATCTCATCTGATCAATGAGTAGGGAAATGAAGTTAGGGACCATAGTAGTACCGATGGACGCTTCATTGTATATACCATACTCCCTATGCTAGGATGACCTCCATTGATTTGGGATCAATGATATTGGTCTGGGACCAGTGGTAGGAGTGGTACATTCTATGACACTGACTTCGGGTCGGTTGTTACTAGTCTGGGACCAGTGGTATGCACTCTGAGACTGACTTTGAGTCAGTGGAGGATGTTACTAGTCTGGGACCAGTGGTACATACTCTGATACTGACTTTGAGTCAATATGATACATCCTTGATCATTTCTTCTTCTTCATAATTCGGACAAAAGCGGAGCAGAACAAAACAAAGCAGCGCAGAGCATAACAGAGTAGAGCCGTACAGATCAGTACAAGGCAGAACAAGAAAAAGTAGAACAGGCAGAATAGAGCAGAGCAGGGCAAGGGTCAAGTTGTATAGGGTAGTGCATTTGATGGATGAATAGTAGTGACCGACATACAGATTGCAGATGAAGTTCTCCCTAGTTGAGAGGGAGTGTTAAAATTGGTAACTAGGGCCAAAATTCATGTGGGTCATCTTATTCATGGTTGATAATATGTTCATTAGATTCCTCTCGTCAAGAGGTGTATGATTTATCGAAAGATCATTCGATTCTGATAAGTATTCATGGAGATATGAATTTATTTTGATTATGGAATTATTATCAAGCCGACCTACAACTCATGTAGGCTTAGAAGCCCAACAGTGGCATCTATTCAAACATCAACAGTGGTGTATAAATACAGGAGGAATTTTCCTCATTTGCACTCACTCATCTCATCACATCTCTCTCTCTCTCTACTGTGCAGAAAAGAGTCTCTTCTCTACTGCGCAGAAAAGGGTCTCTCTCTCACACATGTGAAGCTGGAAGCTGCAACTGTAGATCCAAAATTTGACCAGAGTGGACCATCAAACCTCCTCTTATGATCTGCACTATAGGCTCATCTAAACCTCCTCTGAAGACTGCAACTTTTGGTGGTGGAATCAAGTCGATTCGATGGATGGTTTGTGAGATATCAACTGCCCTAGTTGAAGGAAGCTGCTAAAACTGAAGCTGCAACTGCAGATCCAAACTTTGACCAGCGTGGACCATCAAACCTCCTCTTCTGATCTACGCTATAGGTTCATCTGAACCTCCTCTAAAGACGACAACTTTTGGTGGTGGAATCAAGTCGATCTGACAGACGGTTTGCGAGATATCGACTGCCCTAGTTTGAAGGAAGCTGCTGAAACTAAAGCTGCAACTGCAGAAGTGAAGTTTGAGCTCTGTGGACCAAAATATCTCCTCATCTGAATTGCACTGTAGGTTCATCTGAACCTCCTCTGAAGGCTGCAACTTTTGGTGGTGGAATAAAGCCGATCCGATGGTTGGTTTGTGAGATATCGACTGCCCTAGTTTTGATGATGAAGCCGCTAATGCTGATGTTGCTGATCTAGGGTTTGCTACTGCTGATATAAATCAGATTTATTGTACTATTTCTCTCTGCTGAATTATTGAAAATAAAAGAATATTTGATCAAAGGGTTTCCCCACACATTGTGGGGTTTGTCCTTGGCTAGCTGCCACATCTTGTGTCCCCTGTCTTGGCTTGTTTTTTGTCGATTGTTTAATGTTCTATTTGCACTTTACTCTATGTACATGTGATTGCTAATCTGCGGAATATAATAAGAAAAAGAAGTAAACTGTTATAAGCATAGAACTTACCATAACATAGGGTTTGTAGAAAAATGTTGATTTTGAGGGATAAGAGTGATGGGAAGTGTTTAGGAAGGTATATTGAGGATAGGGGAAGGTGTAAGAGCATCGGGATACAAGTTTTGTTGACGATTTAACCAAGGAGGTCATGAAACGAAGAAAAATGCCCTCAAAACCCTAGGAGAGGGAAATGAGAGGAATGGGCATGAGAAAAGGTCAAGGGAGGTAGATGGAGTGTAGGTGAGTGAGGTATCGATGGATAAGAGTGAAAATGAGCATTCCCTTGGTCTTTGATGGCCTTTATACCTTGTTTAGATTTTCAGAATTAGTCTTGGGACCCACTTTTTCTTTCTCAAACTTGACTTGTCTTTTACAATTTACCTTTGAACTTGATCTTTTGATTTAATCTTCTTGGTGGATTTGGAAACATAATGATTTTTAAACTCTTCCTTTTGGATGATGGAACTTTGAACTTACAACACTTGGAACCATGAGAATTATTACATATTAAAACCATAAAATTAAATTTTTGCTTGAATAGTCAAATTACAAACTATTTTTCTGATGAAATCTTGTTTAATATTACTCCTTCACTTATTGGTATTTTATGCAGGAGATGGTGTTTTAGTGGACCTTGGAAACCCTAAGACCTAATGGAGACTTTGAATGGCTGTGACCATGATGAAAATGACTATCATGATGAAGAAAAGTCATGACTAATGGTATACTTCAGCAAAAGGTGAAATGAGCCAGCAAGGGATAAATTTCTAAAAGGAGTAAAGGAAACCCTAATTCAACCTTCAGTGACCAAATTTTTGCATGATGACCTAGTGGAATGAAAAAAATTTCAGACGGGACTCTAATATGATATAAAAGAGAGATTTTGATCACTGGTGGCAGTATGCAAATACTGAGTCTAACATTGGCCTTATTCTGGAATGGCAGGTCCTTGGAGGTGCCAAGATCACAGTAGACCAAGTAGCCTTACCATATGGGCCAATACAGTAAAAAAAACTCAAAACTAACTCGAAACTGACTTGAAATTGACTGAAAAAATGAATCAATACTTACTTAACTGAAACAAGTACTTACAAAATTTATTAATGGTAGAAGACCATCGAGATTTGAGGGCTTCAAACACTGATGACAACCACCTGCCTACTGAATAAATATGTACAATCATGTAAAGTGAGCCTTCCAACGTAACCAATCTAGCACATGGCTACATACTGAAATTCTGCTCTCACTTTCCTTGAGCAGGCAAAACGATGTACATGTAGGCATATCACAATAAAAACTGAAACCAAGGCTTATGTAAACAAACCAGACAACATTCATCTTCTCCAATGCTTGCAAAAGACTACCGAAGGGATCTTGAAAATCCTGAAGCATTACCTTGTCTTGAGATCCAACAAAAAAAATACAAGTACTCCCTTGATTTTGATATGAAAGAATAGTTGGTTATTGATTGATAGGAAGGCATAGAGAAGTATAACCTTTTGATATCTGACTATTGGTTGTAAATTCCTCGAGCACGAGAAATTCTGACTCGATTTCTGGCATACTGTCTCTCTAAGGCTCATACTCCTGAAATTCATAGTCTAAGTAATCCTTAAACAGAAAGCAGTCTTCACAATTATCAAACGTGACAACCTTGTCACCTGCATTAGCTTGGGCTATAACATGACCTTTCAGGAGTTGATCTATCTCATCTTCAGACAGAGGAGATAATATTTTTTGTTTTCTTTGGACAAAACAACAATTGTCTTCTTTCCCTCCTAAAGTTTGACAAGGATGTTGAATATCTTCATTAATTTCAAGCAAAGGAGTATATAAATTCTCATCAGAATGCTGATTCATTTCATGTGATTCCTTTTGACTATCAAGATGCAAAATCCCTTCATCTTCAAGCAAAGAGGAAGTTACTATAAGCTCACTATGATATTGTGTATTAAAGTGACTGGCTTCTTTAGATTGTTGTTGAAGGGAAAAATTAGAGAAGGCTTCAATGATTTCTTCATCATCGATACATTCGATATCATCAATACTTTCAAGATATACAATGAGACCTTCATTATAATCACAACAACTTTGTAAATAAAGATAAGACTTCACATAATGGTTGGAGAACACATTATGGAAATCTTTTAGAGAACATAAGCTTCATTCTGGTAACCCTTCATACCATACCCTAGCTTTATCTTCAAGGGTAGCCATAAACAACTTCATGAGACAGTCCTTAGGAAACTCAACTCTTAGTCTATATACATGTACATGAAACCTTACCAAATGCAAAGTAGCATCATCTTCTTGTTCATTTTTAGATATAGGAAGATTTGTAAACTAGTCAACATGAGGCATAGGATTTGGAAATCCAGGGATATGAGATCGATCCATAGGAGCATACCTGGGATTTCTTCTTGCAACAGAACTCATCTTGACAAAAATGAAGTCACCAAGAAGGTCTTCAAACTACTGGTTCTTGAAAAGTGGAGTCGCCATGAAGTGTTGATTTTCTAGATCTTTCAGTCAGTAGAGTAGCCCGGTGAATTGTACAACCTTCCTATGTGTCCAATTGCTATTAACCATCAACAATTAGATCTAAATCATTGTCATTCTTTCCCGAGGAAGATAGAGCTTTCGCTCCCCGACAACGATGCCACTATGTTATCACTACTCTGGATATCCAAGGCTGAGGAAGAGTCCGACTGAGGTAACCATAAACCAGTCTTTTAGCTTGGTAGCTAGCCCTGCCAAGTCAAAGAGGGCTCTCTCCAAAGGATCACAACCAAGAGGGCTAGACGGATTAGGGTTTTAGGCTAGATGTAAAGTGCAGGGGTTTGTTTGATTTGATTTTGGTTGGGTAGTCACAAGGAAGTGTGTTTTAGGTCATAGGGACTAGGTCAGGGCGAATAAGATATGATTGCAGACATTCAAAGGGGCAAGGTAGGAATAAATCTTAAAACTTAAAAGGTGATTTGATGAGATGGTTTAAGACTGATGAGGAGTTAGGAAGAGCAAAAGAGATGTATTCTTCCTAAATTGAGGAAAAATGGACAAAGCATGATAAATTACCCAAAACAGAGCATGAGAAAACATGTATTCTACCTATGAACTTGTAAATAACCATACAACAGACATGGAATGGTTTATGAGCTGATAAAGCATTCATACAAATGATAAAATGAAGAAACAATGCTAAAAATTCATACTACAAGTATCCCAGAAAAATAGTTGCAACTCATCTATTGCAAATTGCCAAAATCTGATACAATAGTCTCTGATCACTAGTATATCATCCCTATTGAATCCAACCTGTAAAATGACTAAGAAAGCCCATAATATAAGCCAACAATCAACTCATCCTAGGCTCAAGGGTCGAATCCATGAGTGGAGGAGTAGTTGCAAGAAAGGCTGAACTGATAGCTGGAGTGTAGGGTGGTGAAAGTGACTCATCCCTCACTCTAGCAAACTGATTCATTACATGCCACATAGGCCATCTAACAGATGTATCTACCCTAGATAAAAGTAAAAACATAATAATTACATCATATGGATCAATTACATAGGTAAAACTTGCATTTCTCATGGGTAAAATTCAACTTGGAATGAAATGGTGAAAATTGTGGAAAACTGTCAAACACGAAGCGACCTCGTTAAACGCGCAGAGGCCCTGGTCAAATGCGCATTTTCCTCTTCAAGCTGACTATTGACTGCCTTCCCGATGTCCAAATCTAGCCCAAGATAGCTCATTGGAAAGATTATCCTGTCTAGTTTACAAATATTCCCTTAGTTTTCAAAATTAACTTGATTTTACAGTAAAAAATTGCAATCTCCCAAGACTTCTCTAACGTGCAGTGACCAGGCCAAAAAAGTGGTAGAAAGGTGAGTTTTTGGTAGTTTTTTACCCTTTTGACTGACTAGTTTTGCTCCAAATTCTTAGCAAAAGTACAGGGTGCATGTCCTTGTCATTCAAAATAAAAAAATGCTGATCATTTTCTCGTTGGATGCTCCGAAGAAAAGTGCAGCATCCTAGGTGCTACGCGTTTGACCATGCCACTATCAAGAGCGTCCTCATAGTGTCAAAAGCATAGTAATAGGCTAGGGTTTGTTGAAAAATGGTTATTTTGAGGGATAGGAGTGACGAGAAGTGTTTAGGAAGGTATATTAAGGATAGGGGAAGAGGAGTGACGAGAAGTGTTTAGGAAGGTATATTAAGGATAGGGGAAGGTGTAAGAGCATCAGGATATAAGTTTTGTTGATAATTTAACCATGGAGGTCATGAAACCAAGAAAAATGCCCTCAAAACCCAATGGGAAGGAAATGAGAGGAATGGGCATGGGAAAAGGTTCAGGGAGGTAGATGTAGTGTAGGTGAGTGAGGTATCGATGGATAAGAGTGCAAATGAGCCTTCCCTTGGTCTTTGATGGCCTTTATACCTTGTTTAGATTTTCAAAATTAGTCTTGGGACCCACTTTTTCTTTCTCAAACTTGACTTGTATTTTACAATTTACCTTTGAACTTGATCTTCTGGTTTGATCTTCTTGGTGGATTTGGAAACATAATGAATTTGAAACTCTTCCTTTTGGATGATGGAACTTTGAACTTACAACACTTGGAACCATGAGAATTATTACATATTAAAACCATAAAAACATTTTTGCTTGAATATTCAAATTACAAACTATTTTGCTGATGAAATCTTGTTTAATCTTACTCCTTAACTTGCTGGTTTTTTATGCAGGAGATGGTGTTTTAGTGGAACTTGGAAACCCTAAGACCTAATGGAGACTTTGAATGGTTGTGACCATGATGAAAATGACTCTCATGATGAAGACAAGTCATGACTAATGGTATACTTTAGCAAAAGGTGAAGTGAGCCAGCAAGGGGTAAATTTCTAAAAGGAGTAAAGGAAACCCTAATTCAATCTTCAGTGACCAAATTTTTGCATGATGACCTAGTGGAATGAAAAAAAATTCAGATAGGACTCTAATATGATATAAAAGAGAGATTTTGATCACTGGTGGCAGTATGCAAATGCTGACTCTAACATTGGCCTTATTTTGGGATGACAACTCCTTGGAGTTGCCAAGAACACCGTAGACCAAGTAGTCTTACCATATGGGCCAAAACGGCAAAAAAAAACTCAAAACTGTCTCGAAACTGACTTGAAATTGATTGAAAAAAAGACTCAAGACTTACTTAACTGAAACAAGTACTTACAAAACTTATTAATGGTAACAGACCATCGAGATTTGGGGGCTTCAAATAATGATGAAAGCCACCTACCTATTGAAGAAATATGTACAATCATGTAAAGTGAGCATTCCAATGTAACCAATCTAGCAGATGGCTACTTACTGAAATTCTTCTCTCACTTTCCCCAAGTAGGCAGAATGATGTACATGTAGGCATATCACAATAACAACTGAAACCAAGGATTATGCTAACAAACCAGACAACATTCATCTTCTCTAATGCTTGCAAAAGACTGACGAAGGGATCTTGAAAATCCTAATGCATTACCTTGTCTTGAGATCCAGCAACAAAAATACAAGTACTCCCTTGATTATGATATGAAAGAATAGTTGGTTGTTGGTTGATATGAAGGCATATAGAAGTATAACCTTTTGATATTTGAGTGTTGGTTGTAAATTCCTCGAGCACGAGAAATTCTGACTCAATTTCTGGCATACTGTCTCTCTCAGGCTCATATTCCTCAAATTCATAGTCTAAGTCATCCTTAAACTAAAACAATCTTCAAGATTGTTGAGTTGAGGCTTCTGTGATCCATATCAAGTTTATGAGAAAATTCTTTGGTGTAAATCACATGATCTTACATTTGTCGATGCGTTTTGAACCAACCAATGTGGTTCATCGCCAGGACAAGTTGAAGAATCAGATCTAGGCTACATGTTAAATAGTTAAAGCAGGATCTCCAACGGCTATATTTGACGAGGCAACGGCTCAATTGACCAACTAACAACTAATCTTGACTTGGAAACGGCTAGCAGGACAGGACTAAGGGAAAGGAGAGCAATTTAATTAAAAATTAAATTAAGTTAAAGTTAAATTAACTATTTCAAATTTGTTTTAATTTTAGAGTTT
>APFE031046121.1:177849-193114 GCA_000404065.3 Pinus taeda
TTAGAATTGTTATTTTAGAGTTTAATATAAGAATTTACATTTTAATTTTATTTAAAAAAATGAAAAAACAATTAGAATATATATAAACAAATTCAAAGAGGAGCAAGGAACTATGGTAAAAGAGATAAGGTTAAAGGATAACAAAGGGAACCTAACAAATAAGAAACCAAAAACAAGCAATAAAAAATGGGTGGAGGGGAAGGGAAGAACATGACTAGGAAGCTAGAGTTGGGACCCAATAGCTACTGATCTTCTAGCCGTCCTCTCTATTAAGATTGCTTGGAATTTTTTCAATTTCAAGGGCTTCCCTAAACTTTTGGTGATGGAACTACGAAACCCTGGCAATAACACCGGCCTCCTCGATACGAACATGATGTTTGGTTTTCTCCGCATGCTCTGCAAGTGCGGAAGACTTGGTTCTCCTATGTTTAAAGTCAGTTGCGTGCTCACTAATCCTCTGATTAATATAGCGCCCAATTTCACCAATATAGGGGGTCCCATAGGAGCAAGGAATATAGACCCCCTTCATGTCCTTGGGGTCAATAGGATCCTTCACTGATCGGAGCGAATTATGAATGGTGTTAAGGGGTTTGAAGGTCGAGGGAACGTTATGTTTCCTAGGAACCCTTGCTATCTTATCAGTGGTCCCTTGCACAAATGGTAGGTGGACCCCTGGGACCCGTTCTTTAGGATCTTTTTTAGTTAACGAATTTTTGGCAGCTTTGAGGAAAGCTTTCTGACCCAGGTATCTACTATAACCATTCTCAACAAAGACATTAAGGAGATGGGATTTCTCTTTCTCAAAGCTCTTTTCATCAGAGATCCTTAGGGCCCCAGTAGCGAGGGTATTGAGAACACCCAACTTTTGAGTCGGGAAATGGTGGGAATTGGCATGAAGATACTACTCTGTATGTGTCTTCTTTCAAAACACTTGGTGGGAGAGTGAACCATCACTATTCTTTTAAATAAGAATATCAAGGAACAAGAGGCAACCATCAACTTCTTGTTCCTTGGTGAACTTCATGGCCGAGTATTGACAATTGAGATGATCGAAGAAGAGATCTAACTCCTCTTGGCCATGAGACCATATGACGTTAGTGTCATCTACATATCTTTTCCAAAGTTTAGGTAGGAGGCGGGTTGAGCTTAGAGCCTTGGATTCAAAATCTTCCATAAAAAGATTCGCAACGACAGGGGATAGGTGTGAGCCCATGACAACGCCACGGGTTTGATCAAAGAACTCCCCTTCAAAACTGAAAAAGGTGGAAGTGAGATAGATCTCAACTAACTGAGCGGTATCGGGATCTGTTAAGCAGTTGATCACCTCCATGGCCTCCTTTATAGGGATGCATGTGTAAAGGGGAGACTAAAATTCATAAGGAGGGAGCTCCCCTAAGGCCCATCGTCAACACTATTGGAAGTCCTACCTGCCTTCTTGCAAAATTCCTTGCCTCCAAGCTTAAACCCTTAGTTGGCCGTACAGAGTCCTTCATCAAAGACTCTGCTTCCTTTGTTGAGGAGCTCAAGTACATTAAGCTAGACCCTGGGGACATTCTTGTGAGCTTTGATGTAGTCTCCCTTTACACATGCATCCCTATAAAGGAGGCCATGGAGGTGATCAACCGCCTAACGGATCCCCATACCGCTCTGTTTGTTGAGATCTATCTCACTTCCACCTTTTTCAGTTTTGAAGGGGAGTTCTTTGAGAAAACATGTGGTGTTGCCATGGACTCACCCCTATCCCCTGTCGTTGCGAATCTTTTTATGGAATATTTTGAATCCAAGGCTCTAAGCTCAACCCACCTCCTGCCTAAACTTTGGAAAAGATATGTAGATGACACTAATGTCATCTGGTCTCATGGCCAAGACGAGTTAGATCTCTTCTTCGATCATCTCAACTATCAATCCTTGGCCATTAAGTTCACCAAGGAACAAGAAGTTGATGGTTGCCTCCCATTCCTTGATATTCTTATTTCAAAGAATAGTGATGGTTCACTTTCCCACCAAGTGTTTCAAAAGAAGACACATACAAAGCAGTATCTTCATGCTAATTCCCACCATTTCCCAGCTCAAAAGTTGGGTTTTCTCAATACCCTCGTTACTGGGGCCCTAAGGATATTTGATGAAAAGAGCTTTGAGAAAGAGAAAACCCATCTCCTTAATGTCTTTGTTGGGAATGGTTATAGTAGATACCTGGGTCAGAAGGCTTTCCTCAAAGCTGCCAAAAATTTGTTAACTAAAAAAGATCCTAAAGAATGGGTCCCAGGGGTCCGACTACCATTTGTGAATGGGACCATTGATAAGATAGCAAGGATTCTTAGGAAACATAATGTTCCCTTGACCTTCAGACCCCTTAACACCATTCGTAATTCCCTCCGATCAGTGAAGGATCCTATCGACCCCAAAGACATGAAGGGGGTCTCTATTATCCTTGCTCCTGTGGGACCCCCTATATTGGTGAAACTGAGCGCTCTATTAATCAAAGGATTAGTGAGCACGCAGCTGACCTTAAACATAGGAGAACCAAGTCTTCCGCACTTCCAGAGCATGCAGAGAAAACCAAACATCATGTTTGTATTGAGGAGGCCAATGTTATTGCTAGGGTTTCACAGTTCCATCACCGAAAATTTAGGGAAGCCCTTGAAATTGAAAAAAGGCTGAGCAATCTTAATAGAGAGGACGGCTGGAAGATCAGTAGCTGCTGGGTCCCATCCCTGGCTTCCTAGTCGTGTTCTTCCCTTCCCCCCCTCCCGTTTTTTATTGCTTGTTTTTGGTTTCTTATTTGTTAGGTTCCCTTTGTTATCCTTTAACCTTATCTCTTTTACCATAGTTCTTTGCTCCTCTTTGAATGTTTGTTTACATATATTCTAATAGGTTTTTTTTTTTTTTAACAATTAAATAAAATTAAAATGTAAATTCTTATATTAAACTCTAAAATAACAATTCTAAGAGTAGATTTTTTTTTTTTTTGAATATAAACTTAATATAAATTCTCAATTATATTAAACTTTAATACAATTCTAACATAGGAATTTATTTATTTAATTTATTTAATTTATTATGTATATTTTATTTATTTTGATTTTTATTTTTAAAAATTAATAAATAATAAACATTACATAAAATAAAATAAATAATAAATTCTTATTATATTAAACTAAATTTATTTATAACAATCTAAGAATAGGATTTTATTTTTATTAAACTCTAAAATTAAAACAAATTTGAAATAGTTAATTTAACTTTAACTTATTTTAATTTTTAATTAAATTACTCTCCTTTCCCTTGGTCCTGTCCTGCTAGCCGTTTCCAAGTTAAGATTAGCTGCTAGTTGGTTAATTGAGCCGTTGCCTGGTCAAATATAGTCGTTGGAGGTCCTTCTCTAACTATTTAACATGCAACCTAGATCTGATTCTTCAACTTGTCCTGACGATGAACCACACTAGTTGGTTCGAAACGCATCGACAAATGTAAGATCATGTGATTTACGCCGAAGAATTTTCTCATAATCTTCAAGATTATCAAACATGACAACCCTGTCATCTGCATTAGCTTGGGCTGTAACATGACCTTTCAGGAGTTGATCTATCTCATCTTTAGACAGAGGAGATAGTACTTTTTGTTTTCTTTGGACAAAACAACAATTGTCTTCTTTCCCTCCTAAAGTTTGATAAGGCTGTTAAATATCTTCATTAATTTCAAGTAAAGGAGTATATAAATTTTCATCAGACTAGTGATTCATTTCATGTGATTCCTTTTGAATATCAAGATGCAAAATTCCTTCATCTTCAAGCAAAGAGGAATTTACTGTAAGCTCACTATGATCTTGTATATTAAAGTGACTGGATTCTTCAGACTGTTGTTGAAGGGAAAAATAAGAGAAGGCTTCAACGATATCTTCATCATCCATACATTTGATATCATCAATACTTTCAAGATATGCAATGAAACCTTCACTATAATCACAACAACTTTGTAAATAAAGATAAGACTTCACATAATGGTTGGAGAACACATTATGGAATCTTTTAGAAAACATAAGCTTCCTTCTGGTAACCCTTCATAACATACCCTAGCTTTATCTTCAAGGGTAGCCATAAACAACTTCATGTGACAATCCTCAAGAAACTCAACTCTTAGTCTACATACATGTACATGAAACCTTACTAAATGCAAAGTAGCATCATATTCTTGTTCATTTTTAGATATAGGAAGATTTGTAAACCAGTCAACATGAGGCATAGGATTTGGAGATCCAGGAATATGAGATCGATCCATAAGAGCATACATAGGATTTCTTCTTGCATTAGAACTCATCTTGACAAAAATGAAGTCAACAAGAAGGTTTTCAAACTACTGGTTCTTGAAGAGGTGAGTCACCATGAAGTGTTGATTTTTTGGATCTTTCAGTGAATAGAGTCGCTAGGTGAATGGTACAACCTTCCTATGTGTCCAACTATTGTTCACCATCAACAATTAGATCTAAATCATTTTCATTCTTTCCCGGGGAAGATAGATCTTTCACTTCTTGGCAATGACGCCACTATGTTATCACTCCTCTGGATCTCCAAGGCTGAGGAAGAGTCTCACCGAGGTAACCACAAACCAGTCTTTTAGCCTGGTAGCTAGCCCTACCAAGTTGGAGGGGGCTCTCTCCAAAGTATCACAGCCAGGAGGGCTCGATAGATTAGGGTTTTAAGCTAGATGTAAAGTGCAAGGGGTTGTTTGATTTGATTTTTGTTGGGTAGTCACAATGATGTTTGTTTTAGGTAAGAGGGACTAGGTCAGGGCGAATAAGATACGATTGCAGACATTCAAAGGGGCAAGGTAGGAATAAATATTAACACTTAAAAGGTGATTTGATGAGATGGTTTAAGACTGATGAGGAGTTAGGAAGAGCAAAAGAGATGTATTCTTCCTAAATTGAGGAAAAATGGACAAAGTATGATAAATTACCTAAAATAGAGCATGATCAAATACGTATTCTGCCTATCAATTTTTAAATTACATTATAACAGACATGGAATGGTTTATGAACTGATAAAACATTCATACAAATAATCAAAAAGAAGAAACAATGGTAAAAATTCATACCATATGTATCCCAGAAAAATAGCTAAAAAGGTCAAGGGAGGTATATGGAGTGTAGGTGAGTAAGATATCGATGGATAAGAGTGAAAATGAGCCTTCCCTTGGTCTTTGATGGCCTTCATACCTTGTTTAGATTTTCAAAATTAGTGTTGGCACCAACTTTTTCTTTCTCAAACTTGACTTGTCTTTTACAATTTACCTTTGAACTTGATCTTCTAATTTGATCTTCTTGGTGGTTTTGGAAACAAAATGACTCTAAAACTCTTCCTTTTGGATGATGGAACTTTGAACTTACAACACTTGGAACCATGAGAATTATTACATATTAAAACCATAAAATTACATTTTTTGTATGAATATTCAAATTACAAACTATTTTTCTGATGAAATCTTCTTTAATCTTACTCCTTCACTTGCTAGTCTTTTATGCAGGAGATGGTGTTTTAGTGGACCTTTGGAAACCCTATGACCTAATGGAGACTTTCAAGGGGTAAGACCATGATGAAAATGACTGCCATGATGAAGACAAGTCATGACTAATGGTGTACTTCAACAAAAGGTGAAATGAGCCAACAAGGGGCAAATTTATAAAAGGAGTAAAGGAAACCCTAATTCAACCTTCAGCGACCAAATTTTTGCATGATGACCTAGTGGAATGACAAAAATTTCAGACGAGACTCTAATATTATATAAAAGAGATATTTTGATCACTGGTGGCAGTATGCAAATACTTACTCTAACACTAGTCGTACATGCTTTATGACATTCTTCCTATTGCTCCAGGCCCTTCTATTAACCCACCTAAAATGACTCTGGGACCACATGTTGATGTGTGATTGGTTTCGTTTCCGATTCTATGAGCCAACTTGCTGCCCAACTTGGGAAATTGATCATGACATCACAAGCCACAACAAGTGTGCCTAGATCTGTAAAGGAACCCTCTTCTAAGCAGCCCACCAATGTTGTCATGGTGAAGTCAACAACAACTAAGAACAATCATAAACGTGATGGGAAGATGAATAAAAATAATAAACAAAAGAACCAAACTACTTAGGAGACTCAACCAAACTTGTCTAATCAGGGAGGGGGTATATCTGAACATCATCATAATATTAAGTTCCCTTGCAATATTTTCCAAGGTGAATATTTAACTCGCGAGTGCTCTCGCATGGATGATGTTCATAGGATTATTTCCCCAACAACCTGATGTTTTAACTCAGCCATTCCCTGCACAACCCCAACAACAAATGGTTTCCCATGCTCTTCCACCTTTGCAAGGGGGTAGTGAGGGGCTCTCCAATCCTTCTCCTCATATGCCCATCCTTATGTGTCAGGAGAAAATCAATGTGACTACACGAGCTAAATCTTACAATCCTCCTGAGTCGAGTTATTTTTCTAAGGACTCACCCAACCCACCTACTTCCACTGAACCTCTCACGTTGGATAAGCATGTGTAGCTAGGTTATTTCCCATCTAAGGATGTCATTCGTAAGACTACATACAATCCATCTACCTGAGCCACTCAACATTACAATATTTTTGAAGACTCTGCCCAAGCTCCCTATGCCTTGTATGCCTCAGAGGTTTTTCAAATCTATCCTTAGCAATGCAAGGCCTTGTTATCTGCGATCGATGGGGTGGACCTCTCTGACTAAAATATTATCACATTTAATGTTGGAAAGTTTTCCATTCGACTTTCCCACAAGATCACCTTTTAGATTATTGTGCAAATATTTCAAAGAAATGCTCATTTAACTTTGGTGGTTGAAGTCTCCTCCACTTGTGGCATGTCAACAGCCTGTTGGAAATCTCTCGACTCTCTGGAATTCACCAAGTCTAGTACCATGCTTTAGGAATTTGGCAGGAATCATTTCATTCCTAAGGGGGTTCTTCCCAACTTTTCCATTGAGCTAGGGGCCAAAACTCCCTATGTTGATGTTGAAGTCATCGACACTGATTTAGAATATAACTTTCTCCTTGGCCATAGTTGGTTGTATGTCATGACCGTGGTTGTATCATCCATTTTATTTCTCCTTTACTTTCCTCGTGAATACAAGATTGTTACCATTGACCAACTGGACTATTGTGTGTCATCAACCCATGTTACCACTACGGGGACTTTCATCCCATTTGTTGGAAATCACCCTAGTCAGTATGCGAGTGTTGGTGTGGGCTTGTTTAAAATCTCATCTCTTATTAGGATATTCCTCAATTACCCTAGCCCAACAGTTCTTTATCACCTACTATTTCTTGCATACATATGATCTCTTCTCGCACATGTGGACCCAAAATTTATCATGATCCTTCGGTGGTGCCATATCCTTCTGAAATTGATCAATATGGTGAGCACATGCCTCTAGGTCTAGAAGAACTTGCTTATCAAACCATTTAGCTGGCCTCTGCAACTGATGAGTCAGGAGATGCTATTTGAATTGTTGACCATCCTTCCTGATCTTCCTCTTTCATCAGATGAAGCTATTCGAGAATTCATGTAAGTCTCATATCATCCCTGGGGGAATCTTCATCATCGTTCCTCTTTCCTTCATCATGTAGTTAACATTGATGTGTCTGATCAAATCTTGGTTTCCTCTGACAATGATAAATATTCCTTGATCCCCACTTGGGTTTTTACTCTCTCTTCTGAAGAGAACTTGGTTAATATTTCAGCTACCATTCCTATCAATATTTCCATGAAGATAGGTGTCGTGGAAAATATTTTGATTGTAGCATATTGTACTCCTCAAGAAATCAAAATTTATATTTCTCTCTTCAAATATTTCCATGATGTTTCTACTTGGTTCTATGATGAAATTCCTGAAATCGATCCTAAGATTTCTCATCATGATATTAAGACTTATCTTAGAGCTAATATTGTTTGATAGAAACTCCAACTAGTAAACCCTTACGAGGCAACTATTATTAAAGTTGAAGTTCAAAACTCTTAGTTGTTGATTTTATTTATCTTGCGCCCTTACTAATGGGTTTCTAATCATGTTCCAGTCGATAAAAAGAAAGGGACCATTAGATTTTGTGTTGATTAAAATGACTTGAATATGGATTTCCCAAAGGATAATTATCCCACACCATTTATCAACCAGATTCTAGACGCATGTGCTGACAATTCTATCTTCTCATTTATTGATGGTTTTTCCGCCTATAACTTGATTGAGATAAAACCAGAAGACCAACACAAGACTGCTTTTATTTTTCCTTGGAGAACATCCACCTATCATAAATTTACTTTTGGTCTTAAAATTGTTAGAGCCACTTTCCAGTGGTCCATGTCTTATGCATTTCAGGATATAAAACACATCTTTGAAGTTTATCTTGATGAGATTGCCGCTCATTTTTTACTTTGTGAGGATCATCCAACACACCTTCGAGAATTTTTCTCCAATGTTGTTACTATAAATATAGCTTAATACACACAAATGTGTCATTTATGTACAATCCAGGAGATTACCAGGATTCATTGTGTATAAATAAGGGATTCATGTTTATCCCAATAAGGTTGAGGCTATCAATAACTTTCCTCTTCCACACACGGTTCGCGAACTTCAAAAATTACAAGGGAAAGCCAATTTCTTATGGTGGATTATTGTCAATTATGCTTACATTACCTAAGGATTTATGCGTCTATTGAAAAAAGGAGTACCCTTCATTTGGGATGACCAAGGCCAACTTCCTTTTGATTCTATCAAGCATAATTTGTTGTTTGTGCCCTTACTTAGTCCTCCTGATTTCAACTGGGACTTTTTATTTTATCTTGCATCCTCAAAGTATGCTCTTAGTATGGTTCTGGTCCAAGAGGATGATAAGTGCAATGAGAACCCAATTTACGACCTTATAAAAGGCCTCTTAGGTCCTGAGCTTCGCTATTCCCATGTGGAAAAGTTGGCTTTGGAAGTCGTTGTTGTTGTCCAATGATTAAGGCACTATACTCTTGTGAAAGACCACAATCATTGCCAACTCCAACCACATGAAACATATCCTTCGTCATCAAATAATTGGGGGAAAGTACTCCAAGTGGATCATTATTCTTTAGGAGTTTGATTTGGATTTTTCCATTGCTAAATCTAAGAAATCCACGGCTTTCACAAAGTTACTTGTTGAGTTTCCTCAGACTAGTGAGAAAGTTGTGGCCACAAATCCTTTACTTGATGAATCATTGTTCCTCATTAGCTCTTTTGATCCTTGGTACGATGACATCCTGTCATATCTGCAAACTCAACATTTTTGGTTTTGAATTTCTCATGATGATCATCGACACATATGCTATTAGTCTCAACACTATCATATTATCAATGCTACCTTATGCTGTCATGGTGTTGACATTTTATTACGTCGATGCCTTACTCATGAAGAAGTCAAATGAGTCTTGAAATATTGCCAAGATGGGACATGTGGTGGTCATCTCTTTGGGCTTTCCACTGCTCATAAGATCTTACACACTCGATACTTTTGGCCTTCACCCTTTAAGGATTGCATATATGTTGTCCAAAAGTGCCATACATGCCAAATATTATCTTGAAAAATGCACACACATCCTGCCCCTTTACATCTGGTTGTTGTTTTTGGTCCTTTTGCATAGTAGGGTATTGATTTCATGCACTATAACCCACCCTCAGTCCACAGTCATCACTACATCATTGTGTTTGTTGACTATTTTACTACGTGGGTTGAGGCTATGCCTACACATTCCAATGATGGAGCCACTGCAACCCTATTTTTATTCAACCATGTCATTGCTAGGTTTGGTGTGCCTAAAGGAATTGTGACAGATCATGATAAACATTTTCAAAACCATATGATGCAAGAAGTGGTTGCCAAGTTGGGTTTTTGTCAAGAACACTCAACACCCTATTATCCTCAGGCTAATGGTCAAGTTGAGGCAATTAATTACACCTTGAAAACTATGTTACAATGGATGGTAGGGAATCATAAGTCAAATTGGCATCTTATGCTCTTTTCTGTACTATGGGCATATAAAACCTCTGTTAAATCTGCTATGGGATTTATTCCTTTCCAATTGGTTTATGACGTAGAGTTTATCCTCCTTATTTAGTGTGTCTTCATTTCAACTAGCCATAGAAATTCTTCCTAACGCTTCATCCAAGGAAGAACATTTTTTACAACTTTCCCATTTAGATGAACAACTCCTTTTCACCCTGGTCAATAACGAAACTCATAAGAAACATGTGAAGGCCCAATATGATAAATTTGTCCAACCTCATGTCTTTTCTAAAGGCAATCCGGTTTCAGTTTATGATCAAGACCATGATAAGTTAGGAGATGGTAAAATTAAAGCTATGTGGCATGGTCCCTACATTGTTAAACATGTTCTCAAGAAAGGGGCCTATGAGTGAATTGATTGTGATGGAAATCCATTGTTTCAAACACAAAATTGGCTTTATCTGAAATGCTACTATTCTTAGTTTCTTTGCATGGTCTCTTGTACATATTGTATATAAGTGTGGGTGTGATAGGTTTTTTTTTTTTTTTTTTTTTTTTTTGTCTTCACTTTTTCGTGGTTTTTGTGTGTGATTCGTGTGTCTGGTCTTGATTTGATAGATGTCAACACCCTTACTATCTTATGTAGGCTTTGCATATGGTCCAATCCATTACACTCAGAACATTACTTCCATGTCTTGGGTTATCTTCTCGCCCACCAATGAGTTTGTGAGTTCGGGGGGTATTTATCTTCACTCGGTTACCAACAATATGGCAAAATATAACGTTGTAATTGAGCTATGACCGAGGCTAATTTCCTTGGCATACACCACTTAGTTGTTCATATCGACTCTCAACTTGTGGTGTCTCATCTCAACCATCCCTATTCTGTAATGAATCCTACCATTTTATGTTACTTTTTGAGGGTAGGCATCTTAGACTGATTGTTTTCTTACATTTCTCATGTTCACATTCCTCGAGAGAAAAACAAATTAGCGGATTCATTAGCTAATTATGTGTTAGATTGGATTTTGTCACATTAAAGTTTTAACCATGCACATGATAAGACATTTCACATTGTAGAGCACACATCATGTTCAAACAAATACACCATAGAAGCCATCATTTTATTATAGCATAATATTGTTTGGGTACTGTTTAGTCAATATAATTTTCTTAAATTGCTTACATAAATTATCGACCGGAGTTGGTAAACTTGTGAAGTGAAAGTGCACTATATATGCTAGAAGCCCTTTTTGGTTTATTAGAATGATGATTGTGTTTGTTTTAAGGGTTTTCTTTATTCTTATGTTCCTAATGAAATTGAAGATTTATAATAGAATGATGATTGTGTTTGTTTTAAGGGTTTTCTTTATTCTTATGTTCCTAATGAAATTGAAGATTTATAATTAAATTCCTATGATCAATTTTGAAAAGAAAAAACATAAAACAAGCTATCATGATCCTATTTAATTTGACTGTCATTAGTTTCAAAAGAACTACAATGCAAGGTAATGGAAAATCAAAACTATTATGTAAATTCTAAGAAAACTTCTTTAAGATGAATTATGTTTTTGAAAATAAACTAAAAAGAAATTTATTCTAAAATCTATGAATAAACTACTTATGTTCTAGAAACATAATTGTTTATGCTCTAAAATAAAATCGCTTCCATTCTAGAATGAATTTATAAATCATCTTATGTTGAGATCTCCACACTGCAATTAATAATTTCTACTTGAAATAATAAAATGAAAACAAAAGGAATGCGATCTAATCAAAAGTATTTTCTATGAAAAGAAGAAGATTATATACAAGTTTCTATTTTAGAAAGCATATAAATGATTGAAATTGGTACACAAAAATGAAAGACTATAAACAAATAACTAAAAAGAAATTGAAGCTACGATAATGCAATTATGGAAATAACGAAAAGGAAATGAACTAAGGTAAAAATAAAATATTAAACTTCGACTGTCTGTAGGGGGCCTCCACAAAACAACAAGTTTAGAACTTTAATTTCAACAACTATCTGCACATGATTTTGATGAGAATACTTCTTCAATTAAAAAGAACAGAGTTATAAAACTTCCAACTGTCAATTAAAGATTACATATGTGTCCCTACTTTCTGCTTATAGAGTTATATATATATAGAATTCATGCTTAACACATTGAGACTTTTATGCCTAAAAAACTTAAAACAATCCTAATCTGAATTCTAATCTATAACATAGTAATAATGTTTCTCGATGATTTTCTATTTGGAAATAAAATCAGAGAGTCGTGATCTATCTGAACTCTCGCTACTTAGTCTATCCACGTATTGACCTGCTTCTTTGACTGTGCTACTAGGAAATTTCCTTGATGATTTGGCTTGGGCGAATATGAGGAGATCAATCCCCATCTTCCCATGTGCTTCTTTGCTTGGTTAGCGTACTAGAATCCGACAAACCATGGAGATAGTTGCGGAATCATGAAACAACTACAGAATTGTGTTAATTATGTAGCTATTACAATCTTTTAACTTAATAATAAGGCACACTAATAAATATGAAAAATAAGACATATGAGTACCTTACCATGTCAAAATCTATAGTTTATTGTTTATTTGAGTTGATAGTAATGATGAAAAGAGGAAAATGGATGGAAAGGGTGTCAAAAATAAAACAATCAGGAGACTCTACATTCCCCCATGCTGAGGTCTTTGCATGTCCTCATGCAAAAAAAAAACTAATGTCTCCTGTTTAAATACTGCATTTCTTTTGAGACCTCTGCAAGTACATCCAACTTCATCTTTTTCCATTTCTTTTCAACCACTACCATCCTTGGATTTTTCATGAGAATCTTGTACTTCAGGTTTATGACTTGTCTTTTTAGAGCCTTGTTTTGCTTCTTCAGCTTCTTATTTTTCTTATATGATCTGAATTGGATCCTCAAACAATTCCATGATTGTTAAGAATGAATGACAAACTTCAAAAAATCTTATAGCTATCAGAAATAACCTCTGAATAATGGTAATTTGCAGCCAGCACGGAACAACGAGGACCTTCGGTCAAAGCGCACTGACCGTTGGCCCATGCAGACTGCACATGGTGCAAAAATGGCAATTGGGAAGCTCAAACCCAGAAATGGAGGTTGTTTCTGATACGTGATTAGTGCAAAGCACTAATTGCATATCGCTGGGCAAAACCCCTCGAGAAGGAAAGGCCCCTAGTGCTCAGTCACAAGGGAAACCATAAAACCGCGGGAAAGCGCTAAAATCATCAAGGCGGGTCCTGTGGTCAAAATCGGTGGAATATCGGAGGCATTTTGGGCGGTAAGCAGGTTTGGCCGAGGACCTAGCGATTCCACACATCGAGTGACACGTGTCCAACGGGGAGAGAGAGAAACTGCTTACGTCGCATATTAACGGTCGAGCAACTCAACCGCACGATATAAGTGAAGACTATGGGATCTGGGGGCTTCAGATCGACGATGGAGGTTCAACCCGATGGATGACCAAACCCAAGGGAGAAATAAACTATGACGCATAAGATTTGAAGTCCGATTTGACCGATGAATCAACAGAAGGACCATTTCGTAGGCATCTGGGAAATAACAGAAAAAAAAATGACCGTTCAGGAAGAACTGGCACTCTGTTCGGAAGGAGACAGGTGGCCACCTCTCTGCAAAGCGTTACGTAGCAATGATGATGTAGGGCAAAGGAGTCCCAACAGATAGAGGTAGGCGATCCAGAGAGCTGGGAAGCCGAAATGAATAGTTGAAGGAACAAACTAGCTTTAAAGCCACGAGCTGACAGAGACAGGACATACAGTGAGGCAGAGAAGCAGTGAAAAAGCCGAAGGCCGAGAGACATAGAAAGAGAGGCAAAATTGCAGAGGACAGAGAAGTTGAGCTGACCATCAGAGTAAGGGCAGCATCGAGCAGACAAAGACCAATTGAGGTTGAAATTTGGTAAAGGGGGTCTGTGAACTCTAAGGACTTGGGAATTCCAAGTGCCATTCTACTGATCATCCTCTGTCAAGTGAGACTCAGATTGAGCTCCTTATTGTAAGACTCTACTTTTAAAAACATAATGAAAAGGTCACCGCTAAAGGCTAGACCAGGATACGTAGCCAAGGAGGATTGGGTGAACTCCTTATTAAATTTTGTTGTGTTTATGTTTTTCTTACTGTGATATCTTACTGTTTCAAGTGTCTATGTATTTTGCAATCTTATCAATCCATTGCACAAGATAACATAGATATACGCACCAGCACATGAGTCTGTAATACCTTCATTAATTTTCTGAGGTCACCTAGGGGTGATTCCAGATCAAGTGGTATCAGAGCTATAGGTTGTTAAGGTTAGACAAGCTTGTGCTGGATTTAGCCGTTGAATGCTAACTAGATCAAAGCTCAAATTAGGAGAAGGAGAGTTGGTCGAAACTAATCCTAAAATTGGAAGAGTCTATCCTCAGAAGAAAATGTCGGAGGAAGGTTCTATGGGCCTAGACCCTCAATTTATAGATATT
Organism: Pinus taeda; assembly: GCA_000404065.3. NCBI lineage: Eukaryota > Viridiplantae > Streptophyta > Pinopsida > Pinales > Pinaceae > Pinus > Pinus taeda. The sequence goes on from APFE031046121.1 coordinate 192,406, forward strand.
TTCCTGGCCATGGGATCCATGGTAGAGGAAATGTATAAGGACTTTAGAAAACATAAAGATGAAGATTCATTAGGCTCCAAACAAGATAAAGGAGAAGAAGAGTCTCTCCTCCATGACCACTCAAAAGGCAAAGGGAGAGAAGAAAACTTTCTCACACCTCCTAATAGCCTTGAACATAGAAAGAAGACATATTTGATTAAACTAGATGTTAAATTTGATTTACAAATATATGATGAGAGTTGAATGTAGAAAAGCTGGAGAATTGGATCAAACAAATTGATGTTTATTGCAGAGTGCAGAGTATCAACTCGGACAAGAGCAAGATTCAACTGGCCAGCCTATGCCTTGGGGGAACTGCCTTGGTTTGGTGGGAAGGCAGGACCCAAGCTGACATGAAGAAACATGGTAAAACTCTTTCTGTCTGGAGTGAATTTGTTTCTGCAATCAAAAAGCAGTTCTATCCATTGGCTTACATGCAGCAAGCCATGAAGAGTTGGCAAACTCTTCGCCAATTGAAAGGGAAAAGTGTACAAAGTTACACCCAAGAATTTAGGAAGAGAGATTTGATTCTAGGAATCTCATTAGACTCACCTGAGACTTTGTTGAAGTACATCGGTGGTCTACACAGCTACATGAGGCACACTATCCTCATGTTTAATCCCACTAGTATAGATGAGGTATTTGTTCAAGCTACGCATCTAGAAGCTAG
>APFE031046121.1:200398-262334 GCA_000404065.3 Pinus taeda
GCCTTTTGGCTTAACTAATGCTCCTGCTACTTTCATGAGAATAATGAATGATGTACTCAGACCTTTTCTTGATGATTTTTTTATTGTGTATCTGGATGACATTATGATATTTAGAAAAACATGGGAAGAACATTTAAAACATGTTAAGCAAACATTAGATGTTTTGAAAAGAGAAAAACCTTTATGTTAAACTCTTAAAACGTGAATTTGACAAAACATCTTTGAATTATTTGGGACATATAGTAGGGGGTGGTGAATTGAAGATAAATCCCTCTAAGGTGGTAGACATTGTAAATTGGCCTAAACCCAAATCTGCTACAGAAGTTAGGAGCTTCTTAGGAGCGGCACAATATTGGATAAAGTTTGTTTCTAACTTTTCCTTAATTATAGCTCCCTTACATGCTTTAACAGGATTGAAAAAGGTGTTTCAGTGAGGAGGCAAATAGCAGAAAGCCTTCGACACCTTGAAAGAAAAGATTAGTACAACACCTGTACTAGCATTGCCAGATCTTCAAAGACCATTTGAGATCCAAACGGATGCCCGTGACTATACCATGGGAGCAGTGTTGATACAACACGATAAACCCATATGTTATCATTCTGAGACATTTAATTATGCAGTAGTTAACCAACCCACATATGATAAAGAATTGTATGCATTAGTATAGAGTGTGAAAAAGTAGAAACATTACTTAATGGGCAAAGAAACAGTTATACATATTGATCATCAACCACTTCAATATCTACACCCCAAAACTAAGTTGCAGCAATCAAGACACTATAGATGGATGGGTTTTCTACAACAGTTTCATTTAGTCATGAGATATAAAAAGGGCATACATAATAAAGTTGCAAATATGTTATCTATACCAATTATAAATGCATCTACTATACTTAAGCATAATTATGTGTTACATGAGAGCTACATTGAATAATATGCTCAAGATATAGAATTCAAAGATGTATATGCAACTTTAAGTCAAGGCAAACGAGTAGAAGAATTGGATTATCATGTAAAGGACCGACTCCTATATCATTGTGGGAAGCTATGCATTCCACAAACTGAAAGAGTAAAGATAATTTGAGAAGCACACACTTCTCTAATATCAGGTCACTTTGGGGTAAGTAAAACAGCTGCACAACTACAAAGATTTTGTTATTGGCCAAAAATGACAAGACAGTTTTTAGATATGTAAGAGGGTGTACTATGTGTGCTAAGAGCAAGCCCAACAATAGAAAACTAGGCTTTTACACAACATTACCGGATCCTTCTCATCCTTGGGAAAGTGTTTCCATGGACTTTGTTGGAGGACTGCCTAAATCTAGGAAAGGTCATGATTATCTATATGTTTTTGTGGATAGATTCAACAAAATGTGTATTTTGATACCATGTAATAAACAAATTACAGCTGAACAAACTGCAAAACTGTTCTTTCAACATTTATGGGTTCATTTTGGATTACCCACTTCCATTATATCTGATCAAGACACTAGATTTGTGGGAAATTTTTGGTCAATTCTATGGGAATTGATGGACACCAAATTGAAGAAAAGCACAACTTTCCATCCACAAACCAATGGCCAAATAGAAGTAGTTAACAAGACAGCGATCCAGTTGCTTAGGGGATATTGCAGTAAGCATCCCAAGCTTTGGGATGAACATTTGTGTTATGTGCAACATGCTTACAACCGAGCCAAACATTCTTCCACACATAGATCTCCTTTTGAAACCTGTTTTGGTTTCACACCAACGTCTCCCTTGGGTTTTGTCTTTGGTAAGGACACAACAGTTGAGGGACACAATAGTTGAAGGACACAATAATTGATGTTTAGGATTTTCCATTGTTTCTTAATAATAAATAGACCTTCGAACCTCATTGTAACATAGTTCAGAGACATGTAGCTGCCACATCTCTTCTCAGAGATAAGCTACCATCACTCGAGCTAGTTTATTTCCATTTTGTATGTAAGCATATTTAAGTTCTTTGATATTAATGAAATGAAGTTTTATTTCTGCTGCATATCTATGTTTATGTTTATATTTGTATTCTATTGCATTCTTACATAAGTCTGGATCAGTGGTATCATAGTGGTCTACTCTTTCACTATTTTTCTTTGCATGTCCCCGACGAGGTCAGGGTATAAGGATTTAGAGTTTGAATTGATTGAACCTTTGCAAGAAAAACCTCGCAAACCTCGATGACCTCCCATGGTGGAAGAAAAGGAAGATGAGGGAGTAGGAGATCCCTTCAAAATATTGATCGAGGAAGCCATCGAGCGATAGAGGAATGTGATGATGGACAACTTTTCCTAGATCCTTCGATGGATGCCCACAGGTGACACATCTTCATCTGACAGCCACTTTGGAGGCACCAATCCCTTCAAGTTACAAGTCAAATTTTAGATTCCCATATTTGAAGGCCATATCGATGCATACGCCATAGATAGATGGTTAAATCTATTGGATGAGTATTTTTTGGTTCATGATTTTCCCAATAGGGAAAAGATTACTTTTTCACTCCTCAAAGTCACCCCCCAAGTCAAGGACTAGTGGGAAACCTACTGTGAGCAGAAGACCGAGATGGAACCCTCACTATTTTTAGCCAAACCCACTTGGAACTCTTTTCGAGATGCCACCAAAGAGAAGTATTACCCTATCGGGAGCTATGAAGATAAGTACATAAAGTGGACCACACTACGACAAGGAAGGGACCAAGACATGCCGAAGTTCACAAATATTTTTCATACCCTTTGCACGAATTTGGGTATCAAATATTCTGAGTGGCATCTGGTACTCAAGTATCACAGTTGTCTGCACAAATACTTCCAAGATGAGATGGAGTTCCTAGACTTCTCCTCGCTTGACACCGCCTACCAATACGTTGTCAAGATTGAGCAGAAGTTTAAACAAAAGAAGCGAGATTTTGGATCTGTGAATCTGAAGCAAGGGAAAGGCACCCCCAAACCAAAGAACAAAGGACAATGCCAAGGTGGGGTGACCCAGGATAACCCATAAAATCTGCAATAAAAGAACAACATCATGAAGACAAAGAAGGACACAGGAAAGTGGTGCGGGTTCCATAAGGGTCCCATTCACAACACAAGTGAGTGTTGAGCCAAGCAGTGCTTGGTGGTCGAGCTGAAGGCTTAAGAATCAGATGTATGTTTCGAATCTGAGTCAAAAATCGACAAGGGGAATGAAAAATGGAAGCAGATTATTGATGTGAAGCCCAACGCCACTGTTGCCACCACAAGGATCCAAAAGGTTGAGCTTAGAGATCCAGAGGAGGGGGGCCGTCTCTTCCACTCACAGATGTGGGTGAAGGGTTCACCACTGCAATTCATATTCAACATTAGGAGCCAAAAAGAACCTCATTTCAACAAAGGTCATGAAATGGCTGGGCCTACTGATCACACCACACCCATAGCCATACACCATTGAGTGGCTTCACCAAGGATGAGATCTTTGTGTCAGCTAGCAGTGTCACCTTTCCTACAATGAGGTATTGTGTGATGTTGCTCCTCTTGAATTTTATGATGTATTATTAGGCCAACCATACTTGTAGAAGCATTATGTTGTATACGAGTCGAGGCCTCACATTGTTATTATTTCTTTGGGTAATAAACTATACAGGATACCAGAGGTAACCTCACCTTCGATATTTGCTAAGAAATGCAGTAAGATCATCTCTTAGACTGGGAAATTTGTTTTCTTTATAATTTACTCTCAAAGTGAGGGGAAGATCGTGGGCACATACATGGCCCCCGAGAAGGATTCCTCCACATAGTAGAAGCAAGTGGATAAGGTCATGGAAGAATACAGGGACATCTTCTACTCACCCACAGGGGTACTGTCACACTGTAAGGTCAAGCATTTGATTGATATGACTCCTGGAGCAACTCTATCCAACAGGGCGAAATATCATCGCTTTGTTATGGAAAATGAAGAGGTCAAGCGGAAAATCTAGGAGTTTCTACAAAAAAGGCATATCCAACCAAGTTACTCACCTTGTGGGAGCACAACTGTACTTGTATAGAAGAAGGATGGGAGCTAGAGGCTTTGCATTAATTATCAGGCGCTAAACAAAATCACTGTTAGGAACAAGTATCCAATCCCATGGGTTGATGACCTTCTGGACCAACTCAAGGAGGTCAATTATTTCAACAAGATCAATTTGAAGTCCAGCTTTCACTAGGTTCCAATAGAGCCCACAAATGTATGGAAGACCGCCTTCAAATCCAAGGAAGGCCTTTTTGAATGGTTGGTTATGCCCTTCGGGTTGACAAATTCCCTTGCTACTTTTATGAGGCTAATGGATGACATCTTGTGACCCTTCACCAACTCATTCATGGTTGTTTATTTGGACGACATACTCGTCTTCAACAAGAGTTGGGAAGAAGAGTTGCAACACATTCGGTAGGTCCTTCAAACCCTACAACAACATAAACTATGTGCTAACTTTGAGAAATGCACCTTTGGCATGAGCTAGGTCCAATATCTGGGTTACATCATAGATGAGCAAGGCATTCATGTGGATTCAACTAAGATCCAAGTCATTCAGGATTGGCCAGCCCCAACCACTCGAACATAGTTTCACATATTTTTGGGCCTTACAACTTTTTATCAGAGGTTTGTGTTGGTATTATCCCATATCACTTAGACTTTGAGTAAGATTACCAAGGGTGGATCGAAAGAAAAGTTTTCCTGGGTCGAGTCCCAACAAAAGGCGTTTGTTGATTTGAAGTCTTGCCTCTGCTCTACCCTGGTACTCTTATTTCCAGACTTGTAGTAGCCATTTGAAATTGAGACAAACACCTCTAACTATGCTATTGGTGCAGCCCTTACCTAGCACGAGCATCCAGTGGCCTATCATAATTAGGAACTTTCTGATACAATTCGAAATTAACCCACCTATCGTAAAGATATGTATTCCAACATGCAAGCTTACTAAAAATAGAAGCTTTACATTCTAGGGAAGGAGACGACCATCCACATTGATCAACAACCTCTTCAATTAATACAGACACAAGCGAAGTTGTAGAACAATCACCATCATAAGTTGTCCTCATATCTACAACAATTCCACTTGAACATTAAATACAAAAAGGGTAGCACCAATCTTGTTTTAGACTGCCTTAGTCGGCCCTCAATTATAGCATTGACTACTGTTCTCAACTCTTGTGGCCTCAAGACCTATGGATGGCTGTAACTATATAAAAATGATCCAGAGTTTGCCTCCACATACAAGATGTTAGTAGATGGCAAACAAGTTCCTGATTTACACCTCCATAATCCATTATTATACTACCTAGGTCACCTTTGTGTTCCTTCAAGCGAGCATGCAAAGTTGATTTAGGAGGCACACTACAGTTGGGTTGCAGGACACTTTGGTGTGGAAAATGTGGTCGTACTACAAAATTACTTTTATTGGCCAAAATTCTGATAGGATCCCGCACTGCCTGCATCATCACCAAGCCAACCATCAAGAAGAAAGGCATGTGCACTCCTCTACCTACTCCCAACTAGCCTTGGGAATCCATCTCCATGGACTTTCTGTTTGGCCTCCCTTCTACTAAGCATGGTAGTGACTATGTATTTGTGGTCATCGAAAATTTTTCTAAGATGGATATACTAGCGACCCGCAAGAAGAGTATCAAAACGTAGGACACTACCAAAATCTTATTTGAACGAGTGTGGGTACACTTTGGGATCCCAAAGACCAATATATCTTATCGGGATAGTAGGTTCCTGAGCACATTTTAGTCAAGCCTCTAGACATTATTGGACATCAAGCTCACCAAGTCGACTGCATTCCATCCCTAGATTGATGGCCAGACAGAGGTCGTCAACATGATGATAGTGAACATACTCTGCATGTACAACTCCAAGAATCCATGAACCTGGTATGAGAGGCTTCCCTATGTGTAGCACAATTATAATAGAGCTCTTCATAGCTCCATTGGTCAAAGTTCGTTTCAAGTGGGTCTAGGATTTTAACCATTGTGTTTGATTAATGTTACCATGCCTCATGCGACTACACATACATAATCCACACTTGTATTGTCCGAGGTTGATAGAGAAACCAAATTTATTGAGCGCATCTAGCACATCCTCTAGGAGGATCATGACATCTTGGAAAAGTCCAATGCCAAGTATAAGCAACAACATGACCAACATTGGGTACCACACAAGTTTGAGGTGGGCGATAAAGTTCGGTTGCATTTGCAGTAAGAACGCCTTACTGGAGCCCATCAGAAGTTCAAACCACTCTGATATGGGCCTTACACCATTGCCAAGGATATGGGGGACAATTATTTGGAGCTCAATATTCCCCCATTTCTTGGATTGCACCCAGTGTTCAACGTGGACCGCCTTTTTTCCACCATTACTGGACACATCAGACATTACAGAACAACTCACACTGACAGAGTTAAACCTTGACTGCATGGAACAAGCCACAACTAATCGAATTATGGAAACATGGATCAAGAACAATTGCTAGCAAAATATCCAACTGTATCGGGTTGCAAAGCTGTCCAACTCCTGAACCAAGGCAAGTGGCTCACCAGGGACCAAGTTCAGCAGAATTTTCCCCATCTCATGGAGGCACTCAATGAAATGGGGATCATTTCTTCCTAGGGGGAGGACTAATCTAGGTGGATATTTTTGGCCACCTTCCTATTCCACTTGGACCCCCACCATTTTTTATTTTAGTTTTTTTGTTTCCTTAATTGTAGCAAAGTTTACTATTTTTGGTAGTTTTTTAGGGTCTTGAACTTTCAGAGTCGTTTTGTGGCCCTAAACGATGTTTTTTTGGAAAATGGGAAAACATAAGCCTTTGACTAACATTTATAGTCAAAATTTAGAGTCCTTGGATAGATATTTCTAACGAGGTATCATGCACGTCAAACAAAGATTGTATGCCAAAGTTATGATCCCGAGAAGTTGATGTACCGATTTACCCCAACGGGGCCCATAGTTTTGGCACTTCATCTCCTAGGGTTAGGTTTTTGGATCTTTAGGGTTTTCCATTAGTTCAGAGGCATGTATCAGAGGTTGACGTTCAAATCTTGACTTTTTGTGCACATTACTAAGGTGTGCACCAAGTGATAAGAGCATATGCCCAAGAATTATTGGATTTTTGAGGTAAAAAATGGGCCTAAAAAAATATACTAATAAAATCAACTTTAAAGGAAACAATAGGATTCAAGATGATGATGTCATCATTAGAGGTAAATATTTTGAAGGGAAAAGAAGAAAACTAGTTTTTAATCATATTTCAACTTATCTCCTTACATGTTTACTCAAATGTGTAATGTAGGAACCCACTGGATGTGGATTAGGGCATCACTAGACATAGAAATCTTGCATTCAACAAGTTCATACACTTGACAAATTTTTCAATCAATGAGTTTGTATACTTGATATTTGACTAAACATATAAGAAGATAAGTCAAAAATACGATTAAAAAATGTTGTTTTCTTTATTTTCCTCTAAAAAATCACAAATCTTGTCTTGTTGTTTTAGCTATTATTATCTTTTCTATTTTCTTTAGGAGGCCCATTTCAGGCCTCAAATTTCCCCTAATGCAATTGAATTTTGTGCTTCTTTGACCCCAGAAAATGTTGGACATCATAGTCTTGGGTTGTTGTAAATTGGTGGATTCCACTAAGGTGACCTAAATGGAGGAGGTTGATGTAAAGGATGGGCCTTTTCTACAACAAGTTGGGTATCGAATCCTACAATAGAAATTGAATCAATAGTTGTTGCTTACCTAGCTTTCAAGAGCCCAATTATTGATCAACCACTTTCTTGTAGTAGTATATATTAAACCTAATTGGAAGGATTTCTACACGCCTTGATTATTTAAGTGATGAGAGTATTGAGCTTTATCATTTCCCTACTTTGTTTAATTTTTTGTTTTTGATGATTATATTATTTAATATATTATCATCATTCAAAAGTCTCCCCAAACTAGAGTTGGAAAGCATCTTCTAAAGCTTGAGGAGAAAGGGTATCCCTTTGAAAGGGGAGGAATATGTATTCCTCTAATGATCAAATAGATATTCCCAAGAGGCCAATATAGTCAAGCTTATGACTCCATTGCTTTATGATGATTGATTCCAAAAATCTATTGATGAGTCACAAATTTCGATGGCACATCTTAATTGTTCTAAAAGGAAAATTGAAACATATTTCAATGCCCTATATTCCTTTTCTTCTCATATTCTCAATTATTAATATATTTTTTTGATCCAAATGCTAAAAGGAGACACTTATCCTAAGAATTGAATATTAAGCCTAATTATAGTGATGAATGGTTGTTTCAGTTATTTTTGTAGCCATTATTATGTAGCAATTTGCTGGTTGGGGAACCTATATTATAAGGCTTCCTTTATAGCATTGATAGTGGCTATAAGGTTATGCATATGGATTAATTGTTTTCTCAAGCATTATGGATAGTCCTCAAAGATATAACTATTCTCCAACTTCATTTCCGTGTCATTGAATTTTAGGTCAAGATTTCATATTACAAAATTGAAGATCACAAAGAATTTTTTGTTTTTGAGCCAAGTCTCAAAATCCAACTAACTCCATGTTACTAACCAATAAAAACTTATAAAGGATCCCTATTTTTAAAGAAAAAATGATTTCCTATTCATGGGATTCTAGAAAAGGGATCTTAATTAGAAAGAAATATTTCTTAACCTTTTGAATAGGAAAGAAAGTAGTTAATGTCATAAACTAAGCCTTATGTACTTGATATTTACATAGGGGAGCCCATCCCACCATGTTTGAGATAGAGTAATCAAGCTTTAAATGAGTTTGGCTCATTTGTCTCCTCATGTCAACGAAGGATTCTTCATGCCCTACATATTGGAATCTTTGGGTTGAGTAGTATTTTCTTAGGACAACAAGGGAAACTTCGTCTTGTTCCAAAATAATTTCCCTATAATTATTACTTGAAGAGAACCTCCATCCATAGGAAATTGGCCATGGTTGTTAGAGTGAAATGAAAAAATATGTTTTTTAATTGTATACTACCTTGGGATGATGATGGTAAAATGTGTTGCTCCAATTCAATACTTGCTTCTCCCTTTATCACATCTCAATTCAATGTGTTTAATTATCTAATTACTCATTTAAGTTAATTCTTTCCAACCTCTCCTCCTTTTTGGTTTAATATATTACTCAACATGGACTTAATTATATTATTGCAAAGGATATGCTATGTTGGAATAATAAAGTGTCACCTCTAATAGATCCACTAATTGAATTAATATGTCCACAAGACACCTTCAGTGATTGGTCTCCAATTCTCCCTCTTCTACCACATGTCATATCTCTTGGGTGGTGAAAGGAAATTTGAGAAATAACCTAGACTAAAATAATTTGTTCCCTCTATTTTATTTTATTTCACAATAAGCATATTATATTCTCTATCATATGTGAATCCTCGTGAGGCTTATTTGCAAACTAATTCCATTCAAAGATTATTTTTTTTCCAAGTACTTCTCCCATAACACCCCATTGGAGATATGGTTGACTATAAGAATTGGATATATTTAACGCTGAGAACATGTAAATGGGGAGAGAGGTGAAGGTTACCTTTAGGGGAATGACTCCTACCAAGAAGTTGAGCCATGAACAACTCCAACATAAAGTTTATTTCTTATTTTCTCCAATAAAAGAAGTCAAATTTAAGACCTAAATGTTTGAAAACTTAATCATATGCTCATGCATTTGTATTGAGAAGTTACATACGTGCTTAATTACCATTGCTCAAATCTACATTCTAGAAACTATTTAACAATGAACATATTTCTCTCTATCACAAGACCTGCATTGAACACAATCACATATAGTCATTTTTTTCCCAGAGGCAAAGTCTTTCTCAGGAATGAAGTGAAAGAAAAATAAGCCCCATTGGTGGAATGATTAGTGAGAAAAAGGAAAGGGATTGCACACACCCGTCTTTAGAACATGTTGAGCAAGTATGATGGATTTTTTCTTTTCAAATACAACGGTAGAAGAAAAAACAACTTAAAGGACTACATGATCCTTCATTCAAATTTTGACAAAAGTTGGCCTTCCTTGAAATATCATATTGATCTAGTAAATTTTTCACTAAACAAAAAATCATTAAAAAATAATAAAATTATTAGAAGGATTTAAATTATTGAAAAAGTTAAATACCGATTAAATAACAAAACATTGAACATGTAAATATTTAATGAATACAAGCGAAGTGATATCTTGGTTTGTTTGACCCTTTACATTTATGCATAATAAATTAGATGGTCACAAGCTCAATTCTTATTAAATCATGTAGTGGTAGCTCTAATAATTTCTTCTCACTCACCACTTAAATATTTGCATTGTATCAACTCATTATGTTTCAACTATGTATTTCTCCTTTGGTACATATAGTACTTGCATTCTACTCACGTTGGTTGACCCCAACCATCCTTAACAATCAACCTCGCACGGCCAACCAAATCTCATCAAGCTTTGATTCCATGAAACTTTCTTTAGTGATGGTAACTCTGGTTGTTCTTCCTCACTTGGCATCACTGTCATTTTTATTGCAATAACACATTATGATTCAACTATGTCTTCCTCCCCTAGTACATATAATACACACATGGAAGATAATCTTGGGTAGTTCATACAAGCTAACATGGATAAAGGATGAAAATCCAACCCTCTTCCTTATAATGGTATTTTAATTAAGACTTCTTTGAATGAAATTGTGAAGAATGTTTCTTCATCTCCTTGTATTTTGGTTTAGGATGCTCCAACCATAACTATTCCCATAGCGAAAGATGTTGTAGTCCAAGAATTTTTTTACAATACCAATGGTCTTATGTGCCACTTCAATGATCTTTAGCATTGTTTAGTTTATCTACAAAAAGGCCCTTTTAAATCCAAAAAACTTGAGTTAAAAGAGGAGGTTTTCATTTATCCTTGTGCAAATGGATTCTTCATTGTTGAGTTTGATTTTGTAGAAGGAAAGGATTTCATTTAAATCCCGATATACTATTGTAGTTAAACACAGATTATGTATGAAACCATGGATTCCATCCTTCAACCCAATGGCATATATCCTTTCTTTAGTTCCTTGTGGGTTACATTCCCAAATTAGCCTTTTCATTTTGGGCTTCAAATTCTCTTCAAGTCATTGGAAAAGTCCTTGGAGGATTGCATTACACAAGTACTAAGAAAAATAATTGAAGTATCACAACATATGCTCAAATATGTGTGAAATGGAATTTACTAAAGGGTTTATCCTAGAAATAATTTTGATAAGTAAAAACTACTCCTCGATACAAAATCTTGATTATGAACATGTTTCTTTTTGTTGTATATCTTGCTTTGAAAAAGGGCATTTAACAACGAAATGATCACAAGGGATAAAGCATGTTAGGAAGAAATAGAAAAAACCAACATGATGTGTTGGAGCTAAGTAAGAACATAAATTGAATAGTAAGGAAGATTCACCTGAGTTGGACCCTCCCATGGAAGAGACAAAAGTGGATCCCAATGAAAGTAGGGATACATCACTAGATTCAAAGCAAATGAGGGACACTCCATCAAAAAACATGTAATGGACCAAATTCATGATTGAACGTACATAAATTCATGAACATTGATTGATAAATATAAATAATATATCATTAGAAATTGCATAATCCACATGAGATATGGGAAAAATCTTACTTGGAAGTGTTAATCTATTTTTATGACACCACTATGTATTGTGTATTCTTACCTCAAATTTAAGGTTTATTTGTTTTCTGGAAAATAGTGAAGTGGAATTCTTTCATATTTCTATGCTTTGCGCATCTCCGCACTATGCACTTTTTTCCCAATCTACACATAATTCCCCCATACTTGTCCATAGTCATTTTCTATGTGCATGAAATATTTACAGATCCAACCTTCCACACCACCATTCTTTTGCATATTCAAATTCCCATATACTCCATCCCTTGCACATCCATTGCTCTACACATATAACATATCTGCACATAATATATTGTAAAAGTCACTCCTTTGTTTATCCTCGATGTTTAGTGGAAGTCATTTTCTTTCTCCCTTCAAGGGTAATTGAAAGCTCATTTAAGAAATTGAAATCTCCAAGGTGAAAATGCATTGATTTTGAATTACATGAATTATTTTCTGGTACAATTTTTTAAAAGGTTCTCCATAACTTGTTAAAACCCATTGTCATTCTCATGTGCCTTGATGGAGGTGGTACATGATGAAGTGATATACTACTAAATTCTAGCATAATTCAAGGTCTTAACAACAAATAGGTTCAATGAGGCCTCATTGATATGTCACATGTATCTAAGTACATTGAACAAATAAGCAATATGGTGACTAAAAGGAAGAAGGAACCTATTTGTGGGGATACTTCTAATTCATTAGCACATTAGGATAAAAAATTTCATTTGTCAATTGCATATTAATGTTACTAGAATTTGGGTTTAGAAGAGAAACAAAGCAATAAGACATGGAGTACAAGATTAGCTAATGTTGCATGTGTTTAAGAGGTATTCAACTTCATGGAAATTATTTGTTGGTGTGCTTGTCATTTTGATCCAAAGACTAAGGCTATTAATATTGATTTGAAAAGGATATTGGTTTTGTTAACCTCAAAGGATTTTATGAAGATGTTGTAGTTTTGGAAACCAAATAGGAAACTTAAATTGTTTGAAATTGATGCATTTCTTGATGCTTAAGGTGGTGGGATGAACATCATTCAAGACTTCATGATACATTTTGTTCAAGTTTCCTCCGATCTCTCTTACATTGATATATCTATATTGGTTGAGCCATATAAATACTTTTCCTGGATGTTCACCTACATCATGGGATGTGAATCAAATGTTAATATACCCAAGTCATTTTTGTATGTATTTTACTTTTCATTCAATGAGGATATTATGTTTGACTAGACCAAGGTTATTTCAAATGAGATTTCTTTTTCATTGGCTAATTTTCAGAAGACCCAAAGACTTTTTATGATAGTCTACTTAGTGATTCCTATTGTTTCATGCAATATGTTCCATGACATACCCCAAAAAAGTATTATGAATCCTAAGATAGAACATATATAGTTCTAGTACTATGTTCTATGGAAACAAAAGGACCGTTTCCATTTTTTCCTTATCCAAGATCAATTTGTTAGAGAAGTTATTATATGTTAATGGATCAAAAGCCCCAAAGGATATCTTCTAAACCTCAAAAGTTTCTTTGCGGAAAAGAAGCACATGAATAAATGAAGAATAATAGATACATCAAGTTTCATGGTTATGGAGACAAATCATTGTTGTTCCTACATTTGCTTGGATAAATACTTTGTAGCCAAATTTTGTAGTCAATATCAGTCTTGGTTAATTATTTTTTATAAGAAAAATAAAAAGCAGTTTATTTCATTACTGTTCACATTAGAAGATATCATGGTGAGGAAGTTTATGCATATGACACAATTTTCTAAACGATTGAAATTTTCTAATTTGGTTGAAGTTGAACCCATTCAAGGATTTGATCCTTAAGGAATTTATTCACAATGATTTCCAAATAAAGTGGAGAGAATCATGTTGGAACATCGAGGGAAAAGGATATAACAATACTAGTTGATGACAATGTACCGAAAGTGAGTACCACATTTGAAGAAAAGACCAAGCAAAGAGGGATAACCTCAACCCACAAGTTCGTCAAAGTTCCTCCTTTTCTCATAGAAGACAAAATCACATTACAATCCAATGAGAGAATGATGAAAGTTATATTAATGGAGGTGATGGAGAGGAACCACCACTTTGAGTTAGTTTGGAAAGGTCTCATATTGTCAACCTATCTAAAAGAAAACGTTATAGGAAAAGGGGTTGCAACAAGTAGAAGGACCCACATATATGGAGGTAGATAGTGATAATGTTCCTAATTGGGTAACTATGCATGGCTGAGAATCAAAAAATATATGAGGAATTAGTGGTTGAAGAGCTAGATAATTTTGTGGAACAATCATTGACCGTGCAAAATTCCCATTATAATAAGATTGGCAAGAAGTTCTAGTTTGAGAAGGTGCATGTTAAGAATAACAAAGTATCTAATAAATGGAAATCTTAAGTTGAAATTTCAGGAGTAGGCCCTATAGGGATCTTGAAACTACATATGACTGCATGGGATTCCCTTGCACACTTTGTCACTGAGAAAGAGGCAGAAAATATGAGGTTGAAGAGAAAGATAAGCGAGATGGAATAAGTTCTATGTCCTACATATCAACTTAATGACCCCCTTGGCTAGTTAAGCACTTGAAGCTATAATAATACTCACCCCCAACCTACCCAAAAAGATAAATAAAGATACACAATTGTTAAGTGGCATCAGATCCTATGTCACCATGAACATAAATAAGGGACTAGATATTATTGAGGATGCATGGGAAATTTATCTCAAATAATTTTTTCATTTACTTTGTATCTAAAGAAATATTTGGAACATAATAAACTGTTTTTTGAGAATGATTTCTTGACCTTTATTAAAAAAATGAATACCATTAGTGATTTCCATAAAACTCAACAAGGCCTCCCATAAGAAAAAATAAGCAAGAAAATCAAAGTAGTTTGGTATGCAAGGACACAAATGTTACAAGCTCTGTTATATCAAAATGTTTAGGTATTGATGACAATAGAGCAATTGTTTCTTCAAATTCATTAAAGTTGTCAAATATTTACAAGGCTCATGGATATTTAGGGACTCAATGATGATGCCTTAAGATGTACTACAAGGAGAATTAAATATTATTAAAGCATCATGGCATAACGACTTCCACAACCTAAATAATTTTTCCAAAGTTGAAATTAAGAAATGGCTAGTCACATTTTGTTAATTGATAATGAAGATCAACTAGAAACTACGAAACAACTATGGTAAGATGTGAATGGCATAAAGGATGAAATAGTTACGTTGATAGTAAGAAAAATTATAACGGTCTTGTAGATGAAGGAATATATCGAATATTGGCTGAAAAAGTATTTAAACAAAATTTTAAATCCTAAATAATTTCTTTAGCAATTAGATTAACAAACATATGAAGAGGCAATATATATACATCCACTACAACTACTGCAAGAGGGAGAGACCCCATTCCACTAAGCACCCTTCTATAATTTTTTGAGTGTTCTCTATTTTATTTTGAAGCAATTCCCTCTTTTCCCCAGTCTGTGATCCTCTAGCTTCATGCATTGTCTTGCATAATTATAAAGTCAATCCTTAACTATTTTTCTTCTAGGTATCCTCATACAACTGGTCCACATGAGCCTTATCCCAATCCTTTAGGGATGAATTCCTTTATATTTTATGTTTAAGTATTAGGATTTTGTTAAGTTTTGTAGGCACACACTTTATTAAAAAAACTCAAAGTCCATAATCTTATTTTTTGCCTCTTGCATAGACATATATTTGGGAGGGCATGTCATTTGTGGTTTCTCAACTTTCAAAGCAATGACATCTTGTGAATGTTCACATATTCTCTTTATGTTCTTTAAATGCATGATATAATTTTACAGCTCTATGAATGTCTAGACCACGTTATTTTTATTTTCTCTATTGCTTTACCTCAAATGTGTTTTCTCATGATGTGTGAATAGATGCATATGGTGGAATGAATCTTAAAAGTGTGTTTATTTTTATATCATTATTTTCTCTCTCTTTTAAAACATCTGGTAAATGTGTTGAATGTTTAAAATTCTATATTTGAGTTGTTTGAACATTCGGGTGAGGAAAAAGAGGAGTACCAGTTGTATAAAAATGTAGAGGGAACCTAAAAACATGACCTATGAGGTTGACTCTTTTCCTTGATCGGAAGAGACATCAACACTTTTGGTGAACATTTTGGGGAAAAATGATCAATATTATGTTCCTAGCAAAATACTTTTTTGTGTTCTAGTCCAACCCAATCTACTCATTGGATTGGAAAATAAAAGAAGTATCTCAAGTCAACCATACAACTTGGTCATGAAGACCATAAGAAACAAAGAGGAGTTTTAAATATCTTGGAAAGCTCTAGTTGAATAGGAACTCCTAGTGCCACAAAATCTAGAAAGGCGACCTCAATATCCTAAAAGACTTGAACCTAGAGGAGCCCAAGATTTCAAGAGGTACTTTGACTGGAAGAAGAAAATTGTTGAAGAAATAAGTAGCAGAATGAATGAAGGGATGCCACTCTTCTTTCCACCTAAGAAGAATGAAATGGTAGATAATGAAGAAATATGATAAGAGAGGTGAGTAGGGGGAAATAATCCAAGACAAAGGTACCAAAGGAAAAGAAATTAGGTAACTCCTTTATCCCTCAAAGACAAGAAGCATCCATTACAAAATTTACCTCAAGTAATCTTGTTTGTGTTTAATGGGGATGGCATCACAAACCCACCCAAACACATGAGCCAATTTCTAGCCATTTGTGATATACATGGAATAATACATGATGATTTCATGGTAAAGGTGTTCTTGCAAACCGTAGTTGGAATTGCGTATGATTGGTACCTTTCCTTGTCCTTGGGATCGATTACATCATTTAATGATATAGAAAATGCCTCAATATGAATATATGGCTATCCAAATGCATATCATGCTCTCCTTACCCAAATAACTCAAATTCATTTGGAGAAGAATGAAAACATCAGATATTTCAATCTAATTTTTTTAATACTCGACAAAAAATATCTCAAGAGTCTCATCCTAATAATCAAACTATTTTTGGATGTTTCAAGAATGTGATACATGCTAGTGTCAAATATGCCTGTAATAATGAACATATCAACACCATGCATGGAACTATGAGAAAAACACAAGAGATGGAAGAAGATATGCTAAAGAGTAATAAGAATCTCAAAATTATTATGAGGAAATTACAAAGAGAATTGCCTTCTTTAAAAAAATTAGAAATGAGACAACCACCATTAATCCAAAATACACAAGATACAACTATTGGGAGAGGGATTTTTTGTGGTGTTCCCTCCAATGTGTGAAATGTTCCCATAACAAAGGATCCTCCCTCTTCAATAATAGATTTAGAAATTGCACAATTAAACAGGACTATGGGACAAATGAAAAATGAGATATTTTGATTCAAAATGGGAGAAGACTAATTGCCTCAACAACAACAAAATGTTGGCGAACCAACATATGGATTTAGAGAAACGCTAGAAAAATGTTAAAATCTAAATAATGTACCTCCAAAGGGACCAATGCCCCTTTTATTTTAGAATATGAGCGATATAATGATGGATGATGATGAAGAACTAGAGGAAAAAAATTGGTTGGTGTTATTATTCTAAAATCTATGGAAATGGGATAAGATACATTGTCATTTCCTAGAGAAGAAGGGATTCAAGAGGATCAATAATTTATTAGCATGTAGTTGGATAAAACATAACATAGTAGAGCACAATTGAATAGGATGAAATGGAAAGGCTTGAATCCTCAAACCATGATAAATACTTAAGGGGATACTTCGATTCAAAAGAATTCACAATAAGAAAAATATGGGAAAACTCTAAATACAAATTGAGGAGTTAACCCAAAAAAAATTACACACATTGTCATGGATGATTTAAGTAAGTTGCAAATCACATTTCCATTTTCAAAAGTAGTAAATATCCCTCAGAAAAGAGAGAATATCCTTAAAGCCCTCAAAAATAAATATGAAAATGACACAAGGGTAGAATTAACGGTTGTCAGTATTCAACCAACAAACTCTACTCCTCTTATGAAGTCTCGGAGTAAATACCTCACTTTTCTATATATTTGGAAACATCAAAAGTTTGCATTACATAACTATTTAGTGGACGATGATGCAACAAATAATATTATGCCACTTCTTGTTATGAAATCAATTGGCCTATATTGCACTAAATATGATCATACAAGAGAAATCATATGCGCAAATGACTCAAGAAAAGTTCCAACATATAGGGAAATCAAAGACTTTTGTGTATTAATAAGTTCAAAACCCCATATCACTATTGTGTTTATAATAATTGTGGTTTACTTTCCTGTTGCTTATGGACTAGTTTTGGGAAGAGAGTGGAGTTTTTCTTTAATAATTTATATGATGAATCTGTAAAATAGAGATGCTAGATTGACATGAATTCCTCTTGAGCGAAAGAATCTAGACTTCTTCAAAAATAAAGGTCAAGGTGGTAGTCAACTATATTGACACTAGTCATGGGAATTATGCTATATTAAGTGAGGTAAATATTGTAAATATTAGTAATAAAATTACATTGAAATCCATTTAGAAAATTTTCTTTGACAATGCTTCTTTGAGCGTTGGATTAAGAGCAGTTTTAATATTTAAAAGCCCTCAAAGAGAATGGTTTCCAAATGCTTTTTGTTTAGAATTCAATTGTACCAATAACGAAGTTGAATATGAAGCAATAATTTACGGTATGATTCCTATTTAACAAAATGCAATCAAATATATCATTATTATTGGAGACTCTGGATTGATTTTATTCAAATGCACAAGTGATATAACACCAAGAATAATAATCTAAAGACTCATGCAGAGAGGATTTCAAAATTTATAGATTTTAATTCCTTGAAAATTGTTAGGTTCTTATAATACTAGTTGTTAATGGCCCTTATATTGTTAATGTTGTGCCCCATATAAGCCCTATATTAGTATTGTTGTGCCCTTACATCGTTATTTTTATGTAGGTGCTAATTATATTTTGACCCTTTAGAATCCTATATATACCAAGGAGGTATTGTCATTTGAATCATCGAAGATTTTTTCATTTATGTGATGTAAAAGGAGGCTTTCCCATCAAATTGGCTTATTATTAATTAATTGATCTATATTTTCTTATGTTTATACGTTATTTTGATATGGATACATAACATTTTGTTTTATAACTCTTGATCCTAAGGTTTTGCTACTGCAAACTAGCCATATTGGCATTTTTATATAAATTTTTCTTTATGAAGCTTCAGACTGTGAAATTATTACCATGTGGAGGTGAAATTTTAATAAAATTTTGGTTAAAATTTCATACCTTGGTTCGCTATATTTTAGGAGACATGGTTCAAGGAAGTTAGGGTTTTTGTTTGCTCCATAATTCAATCTCAAACAAGTGTCCCAAGGAAAATAATCATAACTTTCTCTTAGAGCATCATATTTGAATTCTGTAAAAGGTGACTAGAATCACATAAAATGTAGATTTTGTGGGTAAAGTTTTAGGTTATAAGGTTAAAACGGTGACATGTGGCATCTCGTACAAGTTCACTCTACTGAACTAGTGCATAATCAGACCATCATGGGAGATTTGGCATAGCTTTATCGTGGAGAATCCAATCTTTGTCTAACTTGTGGGGTTAGAAAGAAGACATAGACCTACCTTAGGAATAAATCTTAGGTTGTGGGAGGCCCAAATCATAGAGATACAATAGCTTCAAGGTCAACCATATCAACAAGCTCAAAATCAAGCTCTTAAAAGGTGTGCATTTTTAAAATTTCATAACTTTTTTTTGAAAAATCTATTTGAAGTGATTCAAAGGGAATAATGGAGCATAAATATCATTAATCAGTTCCAAAATCCTCCTAAAAAAAAAAATGCTACACCCAATAATCCATAAGAAATCTCTACTATGACATCTGAAGAAGAGGAAGAAATGGAACATGATATATCAAAATTATACAACCAAGTGCAACAAATTTTCTCTCACAACAAGCAACCAAAGATGAATTGGACACCATGATAAAGGGCTTAAAAGTATACATAAAAGGGGCCATGAAAGGTTTAAAAATATACAGGTATACATTAGAAAGGAGTGACAAGGTATTCCATGAAACTCATGATGAGACAAAGAGGAATGTGAATACTTATTTTAGAGACTCCAGATTTGGGTTGACCAACCATATTATAAAGATCGATACAAGGAAATTTGATGACAAGGATAGTAACATGAATACTATAGATGGAGTATTTCTTTGATCTACAATATGTACAACACACACAAAAGTTACACATTACATATTTATATTTAGAACCCAATTAGTTTGTGTTGAATCTATGGATTTGTTCTTGTAAGTCACTTGTCACTTGGATAATTTTTATAGAGGAATTGATAACATATTATGAGAATACAAAGATCAATACCTTCTTTAGCCAATTGAAAAATCTCAAACAAAAGTGTTCGGTTGGGGAGCACATTTAGAACTTCCAAAGATTGAATATCAAGGTAATTGATATTTCAGAGGAGAATCTAATTGACATATTCATAGGGAATTTAAAGGATAATATCCAAAAAAGGTTTTCCTTGGGGAACCTAAATCATTGGAGAATACATTCAAGGTGTCAAGAAATGTTGAAAGCAAAATTATGGCAGCAAGGAGGTTAACCACTCACAACTATAAATATGGAAGTATTGTTGCTCCTAGCCTCCCACACCCTGAAAGGTTGAAACCACAAAAATTAGAGGAAAAAAGAGAAAAATATCTTTGTTATAGTGGCGATATCAAATACACTATTGTAGCTGCTACAACACCCTCCAAACATTTGCCTACATTCAAATGTTGGAGCCTTCTAATGATTGTGTGATCTATCGTTCAAGTCATTAAAGATGTTCCATGATTGGTTGCTTGATTTTTTCTGTGTTCAATTCTCCTCTTAGAAATAATTTGTATCAAATCGGCTTGCCTTCACAAGCTTAACTATTGATGCTTTGATAAGAGCACAATTTCTAAGATAGGATAATCACACTTCATAGTGACAATGTTGCACACTTTGTGTCAGTAGTGATTGCTTACTCCTTGCTAACAGTCACTGCGCATTCCTTGCTCATAGTGATTACGTAGTTCCCAAAGACAATCATTGTATAATCCTTGTTATAGTGACTGTGAAATCCTTTCTTACAGTCACTACACAATCCTTTCCCACAGTAATTACACAATACTTTCTCACAGTGGTTGTGCAATCCTCGCTAATAGTCATAACACAATCTCTTAAGTCAACACTATCACACTTCTAGAAAAAATCAACTCACTCTTGGCTCCTAGTTTCCCAACATGCACTAAGCACACTCACAAACTCTAACTCATATTGTATGTTTTCTTTCCCTATATAAAGAGACTAGCCCAAAGCTCATCTCACATTCATCTCTCACTTTTGAACTTTGTGCACTTTTGGGAGTATAAGGAGCATTCTCTAACTCTTAGTTGTAAGTTTGTCATGATCCAAATGAGTTTCTTAGTTGTCGTTTTTTCTTTCGCATGTGTCATTTTGATTTCTCTTCCTTATGCATCACTTTTTCTTGATTTCATTCTTGCATGTATTTCTTTTGCTCTATTTTGTCTTAGCATGTGTCGATTTCACATTCTTTCTCATATGTTGTTAAGAGCACCTTGGCACAAATTCTAGAGGTATATATAACACATTCTCTTGCACTAGTTGATCCTATCTATCATAAGAACATGTGTTGGATACACTCTCATGGCATATCACACTTCTTGATTGCAGTTGAAACTTGTCTCGTAACGACTTTTGCCTTAACTTTCGCACTTGGAAATTAGTGTAGCGTTGTGTTGTTTAAATGTACATCTATTGGTTTTGAGTATTGTGCATATCCTAGTCATGTGTTTGATGGTGTATTTGTATGATCATTTTTAGGACTTGTTTGTATGCTCTTACTTTCTTATTGTCCCATTGATCCTACACAGTAAATTTTGGGATTCTTCCTTGTCCTCTCATCTTGTACAAGTTGTAAACTCACTAAACTTTCATCAAGTGATGAGTGCACTATGAACTCTTAAGCCTCATTCATGAGGCCCTTATTTCCTAAGTCTATGTGTTGCGTATTCATTTAGGATAATCCCTTCACTACACACTTCCCACACCTTAAGGATAGTCCTTTCACTACACACTGGGCATTCCCATAGCACAATCACTCAAACCTTGTTTCTTACACTTGCCCATTGCACAACCCTTGATCAATTCTATCTTGTATTTTGCACTACCCAATCTTAGTGAAAAATAGGGTCATATATGGACCCTTGCAGTGGCAACCCGCAGAAACCCTAGAGCCTCCTCCTTAACCATTGTGAATTGTGCAGTTACTGTGCCCAAGCTTGTAATTCTTACTGCCTACACTTTCCTTTTGTGAAATGCCTTGACCAACCTTTCCTTCACCGCACATTACTCACTTTTAATGAAAAATAGGTCCATCCTTTATCCCTTGCAGTTCTCAACTATGCAACACCAAGACCCTTCTTGTAAGGACCTATGGTTCCTTGGCACGCCCACTCGATATGCGATGGCTTGTTGGTGGACGAGTGGTTGGAAAAATATGCGAAGTGCAGAGTCATACGACCGATGTGCAAGAGACATGTTATAATACACATGAGGAGAGGACAAGCAAAGTGTTTATAGTGTGGGAGCATGCTTGGCTAACCCACGGGCCGACCTACGATTCAAGCAAAGGTCGACACACATAATGAAGGATTTGCAATGGATTAGGGGGCGCTCATTGCATGGATGACGAGTCGGCCTGGGCATCTCGACTCGCCCTTCCATCCGTATAAATAAAAAAATGCGTGGAGTCATTTGGCATCGAACTCGAGCAAGTCTTTTGAAGAAGTAAAGGTGCGAAGGGAAGTGTGAGCTGCAGCAAGAAGGGAAGGCATAGTTCTAATGCGCCCAACCCTGGGCAGCTCCAGACGGTAGCGCAAGCTTGGAAGGAAAGGCGAGGGCGTGGGCAGGAGCGCTCGTCGTTCGAACGGAGAGCGCGGGTGGAGACTTGGTGAAGTCACCCAGCGTGCAAACATAACACGGTAGAGTTTGGTGAAACCGCTATGCAAAGGAGACGAGGGTGTCTTGGTGACTTGGTGGAGTTGCCCACCCATCGTGCACAAGGTTCGGTTGTGAAGTACGGTAGGCAGCTCGTGTGAGGGCGTGCTCGCCCAACTTGGGCAAAGGACTTTGGTTGGCACATGAAAGTGTGACAAGTTGTAAATTTGGCTAAGTATGAAACTTGGTGTTTCCAAGTATACTTGTAAAGCTTTGTAATATTGAAAGATTGTATAATATATTATTCAGGCAAACTCATTGTTCAGGGAGTTACCCCTCCCTTTATACTGTGCAATTGTGTTCTCTTGTATAATTGCTTATGATAATGAATGTGTATGGGTGTTCATTGGTATAAAGGAAACATAATAATACTTGGTTGCGAAAAACAAACTAAGTAGACTAATGGTTAGGCGTAGTCCATGAACATAAGTATTGGTGAAAAGAAAGTGTTTGGTGGTGCCGCACCTCGCCAAGAGCGGTTGAAAGACTACCGCCGGCATGGGGGCGTGACGGTCGGTATCATAGCATCTGATTCGGGCATTGAAGGTTGAAGCTGCTACACAACTCCACTAAAGTTAAGTTGGTATCAAAGCTCAGTGAAGAGCTTATCAGAGCAAGGTTTCTCGTGACGAAGTGGCCGAGGAGTTGGTGAACAGGTTCAGGTGTTGAAGCATTGAAGCTAATACACATTGATAGGTGGTCTTGAAGCTCACGGTTGAAACTTGGAAGTTGGTGACAATGAAGCAGGTACTTGTAGGTGAAGGAAGTTGTTTCACATACAAGTGGAACAAGGGCTGGTTCAGGTTGTAGGCAACTTGGTGAAGCTATTAGATGGTTGAAACTAGATCGCAAAGAAGGAAACTATTAGCAATGGCAGGAGAATCTCAAGTTGGGTCTAGTCATGGTGCGAAGGATGCTACTGTGGCATTCATTGAAATGGTGTTGGAAAGAATGGAGGACTTAGAGGCTTACTGGACTAAGAAGATGGACTTGGTCATGAAGGATCAAGAGGCCAATTCGAAGATGAAGGAAGACCTCGATGAACTCCAGACTCAACACGAGTACACTGATCTTATGTGTACACAACTTGAAGTAAAGGTCAAGGAGATTGAAGAGGCAAGAGATCGAAGTTTGGCAGAGATCGTGAACTTGCAGAAATCTCTTGATGAAGCCAGATATGAGATTGTGGTGTTGAAGAGGGTCGTGAGGCATAACTCAGGTGGAGGAGTGCCTCATGTGAAAGTCAAGGAACCAGAATCTTATGATGGTACAAGGAGTGCGAAGACTCTTGGAAAATTTCTATAGGACATGGAGCAATACTTGGAACGATTGGGTCTATCTGATGATGAGACGAAGGTGAAGGTAGCTACTCAGTTCTTGACAAAGGATGCTAAGATGTGGTGGTGAAGGAGGATGGATTAGATTTCCAATGGTAGTGCTGGTGACATTACTTCATGGGATGAGATGAAGAAAACTTTGCAGACCCATTTCAGTCCTCAGGATGAAACATGGGAAGCAAGGATGAAGATTAAGTTCATAAAGCAGACATGGAACCTATAGACATATCAGCGGGAGTTTGCAAGTGTGGTTCTGGAACTTCCTAACATGGCAAAGAGGGACAAGGTGTTCAACTTCATTATTGGATTGAAGCCTTGGGCACGCAATGAAGTGAAGAGGTAGAAGATTGAAACACTTGAGGAAGCTTTTGCTGTTGTGGATAGGTTGGTGGAGCATTATGATGAGACTTTTGATGATAGGAAGAAGTCTGATAAGCCGAAAGAGAAGAAGAAGGATGATGCTTCGAAATCGGATGATAAGTCGAAGACGAAGAAAGCCTTGAAGTGTTGGATATGTGCTGAACCACATACGGTGAAGAATTGCCCTCCTAGACTGAAAGAGGCTACTATTACGCAATCTAATGTGAAGAATGAAGAAGCTTTTGTGGGGATGATGCAGATACTTGCTGTTGCTGCTGCTACGAAGGTGGCCTCTCGGAGAGATCTTGAGAGGAATAGTTTTGAGTATGTCTGGATGAAGATTGGGGGTGATGATATGCTCACTATGGTGGATAGTGGGGCTACTCACAACTTCATGAGTGAAGATACTGCGAGAAGGATTGGGTTGAAATTTGTACCGGTGAAGGCACAAATGAAGACAGTGAATTCTCCTCTTGATTGTGTTCTTGGTGTAGCTAAAAAGGTGGACACAACACTAGGTGAGTGGACAGGGAAATTCGACTTCACTATAGTACGAATTGATAACTATGCAGTTTCGCTGGGGATGGAATTCTTGAAACAATTTGATGTTATGATTGTTCCACATTTGAAGAGGTTGTACATTTACGATGGAAGGGAAGATGTAACCATTGGTGTTCCAACCATTGGTGTGACAAAGCCTGATTGTAAGTTGGTAGTGATGTAAATGGAGGATGAGAAGCGAATGGAAGATATGAGTAAGCGGTTGTCTATGGTTGAGACAAAGCTTATCGAGTAGTCATTGGTCATAGGGACACTTTCTGATAGTATCTTGGATTTGTCAAGAAGGCTAGAAGTGTTTGAGGATGATGATGATGATGAGGAGGAGGCTTATGTGAGGCCGAATGTCCAAGAGGAGGATCAGGTCACTTATCTATAGAGGATGGAGATAGAGAATCTTGATAGATGGATTGAGATTATTAGTGAGGGTGAGCCTTCAGGCTCTAGTCCCTCCACATCTTCTTAGATGACATAGAAGATGGGGCTCATTGTTAGCTGCTCATGGCAGTGAGTCCTTGAAACATGTTGAGCAGGTATGACAGATGCTGCAGGGATGGCTCGGCATCAAGCATCATGACATGTTGCAGATGGGATGGAGTTTCCATGGACCTGAGCATGGGTGAGATTCTTGGTGAGTCCAGGATGTGGCAAAATTCGAGATAGACTGGTGAAGGCATAAGGATGTTCACTCTCATGGCTTGAGCATGACAGTTGGATTAGCTACCCAACTAGTTCAAACATGGGGTCCGGAAGTGCACAGAGAGATGTTGGCATCAGGCAGACAAGGAGGACAATTCACAGGATGGGACGACACATGATGGAGATGGAAGTTCTACATATGTTGCATGGATGTTTACAGTATGTGAAGGAGTTGATATCATGGACCAAGGATGAGATAGTTGTTGATCTTGGTGGATGGCTACCAGGATGGGATGTTGTTGAGGACGACAATGATTTCAGGTGGAGGAGGATGTAAGGACCTGTGGTTCCTTGGCACGCCCACCTGATGTGCGACGACTTGTTGACAGATGAGCGGTTGGAAAAATATGTGAAGTGTGAAGTCTTACGACTGATGTGGAAGAGACATGTTATAATACACATGAGGAGAGGATGAGTGAAGTGTTTATAGTGTGGGAGCATGCTTGGCTAACCCACAGGCCGACCTATGATTCAAGCAAAGGCTGACACACATAATGAAGGATTTGCGATGGAGTAGGGGGTGCCCATTACATGGAGGATGAGTTGGCTTGGGCAACTCGACTCGCCCTTCCATCCGTATAAATAAAACAATGCATGGAGTCATTTGGCATCGAACTCGAGCAATTCTTTCAAAGAAGTAAAGGTGTGAAGGGAAGTGCGAGCCGTAGCAAGAAGGGAAGGTGCAGTTCTAATGCACCCAACCTTGGGCAGCTTCGCACATTAGCACAAGATTGAAAGGAAAGGCGAGGGCGTGGGCAGGAGCACCCGTTGTTCGAACAGAGAGCATGGGTGGAGACTTGGTGGAGTCGCCCGACGTGCAAACATAACACGACAGAGTTTAGTGAAACCGCCGTGTGAAGGAGATGAGGGTGTCTTGGTGGAGTTGCCTGCCCATCGTGCACAAGGTTCAATTGTGAAGTACAGTAGGCAGCTTGTGTGAGGGCGCGCCCACCCAACTTGGGCAAAGGACTTTGGTTGGCACACGAAGGTGTGACAAGTTGTAAATTTGGAAGCAAACTCATTGTTCAGGGAGTTGCCCCTCCCTTTATATTGTGCAATTGTGTTCTCTTGTATAATCGCTGATGATAATGAATGTGTATGGGTGTTCATTGGTATAAAGGAAAAATAATAATACTTGGTTGTGAAAAACAAACTAAGTAGACTAATGTTTAGGCGTAGTCCATGAACATAAGTATTGGTGAAAAGAAAGTGTTCGATGGTGCTGCACCTCGCCAAGAGTAGTTGAAAGACTACCGCCGGTCTGGGGGCGTGACACTTCTCCTCAAGCACTACACATTGTGCATTCCCAGTGAGAAAGCTTGCTATCTATGCCACTAGGACCTGCGCACTACACCCAAACATGCTTCTTCCTCCCTTTCCATTGCGCACTAAGCACTCCTAGTGCCCACTCCTCCACTCCTTTCCTCTTGACCCTACACACTGCACCCAAGAATTCCACTCCCTCAACCCTTGTACATTGACCCATCACAATCAACATTTGCACAAGATAGAATATGTCATTTTGGTACTGATATTGTCTTGTCATGAGTGATATTCATTTGCAAATTCTACCATCATAACATGTCAAGATTATGTTCAAGGAGGTCATTGAGAAGAGTTTTCGAGAAGACACTTGTGGAGATAAGACACAAAAATGATATCATGCAGGAATAAAGGAACCTTGAACCACGACAAAGAAATGGAAACTCATGTTGACTTAGAAGGTTCTAATACTCACCCGGATCCTTTGGAGGGTGAAGATGAAGTACAGGTCAGCTCTATCATGAAGAATTGAATACATAGAAGCAAAGAAAAGAACCTCATATTGATACATTACATGAAGTCCCATGTCACAGTCACCAAATTATCATGCCTTCTCAAAGTGTCATCATAAAGGTGTTATGTTGTTCATGTATTTTTCTACATTATGGTGGAATGTAATTTTATATTTTCAAAATGAGAAAATGTAAAAATGTGTGTGGAAGCCCAAGTTTCACACATGGAGTGTTAAAATTCACTAGGGAGTCTTAGAGTCATGTAGGAGCCCAAAGGTCACATAAGAGCTCAAAATTCACATGGGAGCTCAAGAGTCATGAGGGAGATGAAGATTCACATGGGAGGTGAATATTCACCTCATTTTTTTATAAATAATCCCTCATATCTCAAGCAAAGGGACTTTTCATCTTGGCTTCTCTAGCTTAGCATAGGAGAGAATATCATTCTTTAGAGGAGAAAGTGGTGGCTAAATGTTCCACTATTGGGGATAGCATTGCATAATTGTAATTGTGTACTTGGAACTTTCACTTAATATCTTGAATCTATTATATCCAATGAACTTTAATGCATGTAACGTGGATGTTGTATGAATATTATTTTAATGTTTACGTTATATGTTTATGTTCAAGAATACTAAAGAAAATGAAATATTTCATTGGATTTGGTATATATTTTGTTGAATGTGGGTTGTTACTTACTTTCATGATCATTGTTACTTTGTAAACTATTTCACATGTTAATTAATGATTCTTCCTATGCTCATATGTGTCTTTATTAGGATATTAAAATTACTTTTCTTCTAAAGGCTCACTTTTTCTTTTCCTGTATGTGAAAGTACCTTATATACATTTCAATTGTATACTTCACAATGTCAACTTCATTGATTGTTTCAAAGGCTGTTTACATACTCTCTTATGTTGTTTATTGCAACCAAGGAAAATATCTAAGGTATAGTGGTTGGGCCTATTGTTTGGATGGGGCTCTTATCCCAAATGGTGTGAGTAATACTTAGGACTTCAGAGACCCCCTTTGTTGGTGGACTTCTAGCACCTTCAACATACAAAAAAGGCCATAAGTGTGCTGAGAAGAAATTATTTTAAATTAAATTGTGAAGAGGAAGAAAAGGAACAAGAAACATCAAAAGAAGAAGATATACACTAGGAACCAAACCTAGGGGTTGAAAAAGAAAATAAATCCAATCATATCTTATAATGCCTTGGTAGTTATTACCACTCCTCAAACTCTCAAGATAGAAGGATATATCAATAAGAAAAAGGTAATAGTGCTAATTGATTTGGGCAGTACCCATAATTTCATACATTGTAGGATAGCCAAGGATTTAAATTACTTTCTATATCCAACACCAGAGTGTCAAGTGAAGGTTTTAGATGAACTATAATTTTCTCAAGGAAGTTTTATAACATAAATATAACCATGGGGAATATGTATTGAATAGTCCAATGCTTTCCATTTCAATTGGTGGTGTTGATGTTGTATTCATAGTCCAATGATTATAATATTTGGGGACGCTAGATTTTAATTTTCAAGAAATTTTCTTGAATTTTTTATGGGAAGGAAAGGAGATTGAATTAAGGTATATAATAAGGAAAACTAGGAATATAATAATATTTAATGGAATGAAAAAACTTTTGACAAAGGAGCCACGATGGGTAATTGCACAATTATGCTCACTAGATGTTCAAACATCTAAGTCGTCCATTTCTATAGATCTCCAAATATTCCTTGACAACCATTCCAAGGTATTTGAGACTCTAAAATGTCTCCCACATATTCACAATCATGATCATGCTATTGAATTGATTCCGGGAAGTTTTCCTCCAAACATCAGAGCTCACAGATATCCCTATGCCCAGAAGAGTAAAATTGAATGTATGGTTGCAAAAATGTTACAAGTAGGTATACTTCAACCTAGAAAAAGTTATTTCTCTTCTTTGGTAGTATTGATTCAAAAGAAGTACGGATTGTGGCATATGTATCCAGATTGTAGAGAGCTCAAAAGGTCACTAAAGATAAATTTCCCATTCTTTTCATTGATGAATTATTGGATGAATTACATGGAGAAATTTACTTCACCAAACTATATCTTTGTTCAGGATATCATCAAATTAAAATAAAGACATAAGACATTCTGAAAACAACATTTAGAACTCATGAAGGTCATAATGACATTTTAGTCATGCCTTTTGGTCTTGCTAATGCACATTCGAAATTTCAAGGTTCATGAATTCCACGTTCAAACCCTTCCTCAAAAAAATTGTGTTAGTAGTTTTTATGATATATATATTCTACAACAAGTCTTATAAATATCATGCTCAACATGTTGATAGGGTGCTCAAACTATTAGAGGACAAACAATTGTATGTGAAAGCCTGTAGATGATTATTTGAGGTACAAGAGGTGGAATATTTGGGTCATATTGTATCTCATGAGGGTGTTAAGGTAGACCCTAACAAAATTAAAGCCATCAAGGAATGGAAAACCCCCAAAATCTTAAGGCATCATCAAGGATTTCTCAGGTTGACAGGGTATTATCACAAGTTTGTTAATAACTATGGGAAAATAACAACACCTCTAACAAGATTACTGAAGAAAGATGCATTTTTTGGACACCAAAACAAACTAAGGAATTTTAACATCTTAAAGAGGAAATGTGTTAAGCTCCGGTTTTAGCCACACCAGAAATCACAAAAACATTTATTGAGGAATATGATATCTTGGGAAATGGCATTGGAGTTGTTTTAATGCGAGAAAGAAGACCCATTGCTTTTGAAAGTCATCAAATTAAGGGAAATAATTTTCATAAACCTATCTATGAGAAGGAAATTTTGGCAATATCATATGCCCTTAAGCAATGGCACCATTAAATAATGGGAAGACACTTGAAGGTAAAAAAAGATGATATTCTTAAATACTTCTTGGAACAAATATTATGTTCCCAAGAGTAACAAAAATGGGTCAAAAATATGTTCGGATATGACTTTGAAACCATCTAAAAAAAGGGAAGTAGAATGTTGTTGCAGATGCGCTCTTAAGAAGCGATGAGGATGTGGAGGCACTAGTTTGTATCATTTCTATTATCTAACCTGAGTGGATAATTGAAGCAAGGGATGAATGGAAGAATGATGAAGAGGTGTGGAAACTCACTTAAAAGTTGCAACAATATCCCAATGCATCAAATACATTTATTTGGAAAAATGATTCGTTGTGGTACAAAGATCGCTTATATCTATGTAAGAACTCCAAACTCAAACAAAAGGTTATTTTGGAATCACACATCTCTCATATAGGAGGGCACTCAGGATTTTTAAAAAATTACCACAGGGTCAAGAAGGAATTTTTTTGGGATGGCCTTAAATATGATATTCATAAGTTTGTGTAGAATGTTTGGTTTTCCAACAAAATAAAGTTAAGACAATTAACACCCCAAGTATTTTACAACCATTAACCCTTCCAAGTCAGCATTGGGAGGAGGTATCAATGGATTTTATCATAGTTCTACCTAAGTACGAAGGAAATAATGTCATCATGGTGGTAGTTGATAGATGTACCAAGTATGCACACTTTTGTGCACTATCTCATCCTTTCAAAGCTAGTACAATCACTACTGATTTTTGTGGAAATAAATCAAAAGCTACATGGAAACCCAAAGTTTATTGTAAGTGATAAAGATTCCATTTTCACTAGAAAGTTTTGGACAAAATTGTTTTCTTGCCTTTACTCAATTAGTTCATAGCTTATCTTATCATCCTCAATTTGATGGAAAAATTGAGATAGTGAATAAATGTTTGGAATGTTGTCTTCATTTCTTTGTATCTAATAAACAAACACAATGGGTCAAGTGGTTACCTCTGGCGAAATGGTGGTAAAACACTTATTTCCATACTTCAACAAAAATAACCCCATTTATGGTGCTTTATGGGTATCATCCATCATCCATCACATCATCTCTCTTCTCAAGTTCAAATAGTGGAAGATCACATCGAGAATCAACAACCAAGTCCTAAAACTCTTAAAGGATAACCTGGCTCTGACACATAATTGAATGAAATGACAAGCATATAAACATCACAGTGAAAGAAGTTTTATGTGGATGATTGGGTATTTTTATGGCTACAACCATACAACAAAATGTCCCTCAAACAAGATAAAAATGATATCAAATTAGAACCTAAGTAGTATGGCCCTTATGAGGTGTTGCAAAATATTGGTACTATGGCACACAAATTGTTGCTACTTTCATCTTCGCGAGTACACCCAATTTTCCATGTTTCACGCTTAAAGAAGATTACAAGTGACAAGATCCCAGTTCAAACTATATTGGTGGAACTTGATGAGGAAGGAAAAATAATATTGGAGATAGAAGCAATCACATTCACAAGGATTCAATAGCTATGGAATCAATCGATTTTAGAGTATCTCATTTAGTGGAAGAACTTACCCGCTGAAGATTCTTCATGGGAGGATGAGTATTTTATATAGAAGCATCCTAAACTCCTAAAACATTGAGGACAACACTTTTTTGAAGGAGAGGGGCATGTTAGATCCATATAATACTAGTGTAGCCCCTATATTATTATTGTTGTGCCTCATAGAAGCCCGCTATTGTTATTGTTATGCCCTTACAACATTGGATTTGCAGAAACAACATCTTGAGGGACCGTGAAAAGCCCGTTTCATGAGGTTTAACTTAGTTGGGGCTTTGTTTGTGAGAATACACCACATGAACAACTTGGTTTTCGAGGGAGATTTTAATTTCCAAAGGTGGCACCACCACCAGCTGATTATGCAATTTTCCTGAGCTGTCATAAGAGCTGCATAGCTTGCTTTTGGGGAGTATCGTCCATGAGGGACAGTGGCTCAGATGAGCTCGTCTTCTTTCTTAGCTAGCCTGATATTGGCTTCCTCTAATGCCCCAATGAAATGATTTCAGACCAAGGACCATCTGTCTGGAATGTTCAATTCTCTATGATCCAACCATCGCTGAGGCATCTAGAGGTCGAAACCGGCAACGAAAATATGAGCAATCTTTGTGATTCTTGTCCCAGAGAATGAAACCACTATGTACTATTTATCCTTCCCTCAAATTTCACACTTAGTTTTTCTCTAGAAAATAGTTTTCGCACTCTGTATATATTTTCACTCCACGCATTTTCCTTGCTTTGCACATCACTCCTCAAGACTTGTCCATACTTCTATGTGTGCCAAAAAGAAATCAACCCAAGGTGAATATTTACTCTTATAGGATTCTTATGAATGGAAGATCTATTTGAAGGATGATTATGTTTTCCACAATGCTCACAATGATGAAGATCAAAACATTGATCCTCCATATGGCCAACTTGAACGATGATTATGCTTTCCACAATGCTCACAAAGATGAAGATCAAAACATTAATCCTCCATGAATCCAACTCAAAGACAATGTTGGAATTTAGGAATATGATTTGGAATTGGAATAGGTGAATATGAGTTTTCTTAAAGGAATCCAACTCTTTGGAACATGATCGATTTGGAATAGTCTAGAGTGTGAAAGGTCACTTCCTTTTTGCATACAAGGTTGGTTATGTGCTTGTTGTTGATGGAATCTTCCCAAGGTTTCATGATGGGCTTGGGAAGTGCAAACGAAACTTATTCATCTTCATTTGAATATGCTTTCAAGGTTACATCAGGTGTTGGTTACTATTAAGAATATTTCTTGAAATCAAAAAGAGAATTGTTCTAAACAAGGACTAGTTCATAATGTTGACTCTTTTGTTGTAATTCATCTCATAGAAGTTGTGAGTCATTTTGGACAAACTCAATTTTGTCCTATGAATCTTGTAAACAAGTTTGAACATCAATATAAGTGGATTTGTTGATTTCAACCATATCGCCAATAACAAAGTGTATTAGAGTATTCAATAACTCTAATAATCCATTGGCCATTTTCTCGATGACTCAAGCTCAAAAAAGAAGGGTGACAGCTTGTACAGAAAATGCACCCATTGGAAATGCAATTCAACTTACAAAAATGTACAAATTAGCTTACAAAAATACTATTTTCAAGTTATCATTATTTTGGAGTTGAATTGATATTTAGGATTGAATGTGTCATCGATGCTTTGAGTCCTTTGATTACTAGCTAGATGATGCCTTGTGTTGTTGGCCACTCAAATTTTGTAGAATTAGTAAGATAAGCAACATCCATAAAACATTTCCCTTATTGAATTCATACCATGTTGCTCAAATAAACATACACAACCCATGACGAGCAAGGCATGAAATTATTATGGATTCACACCATATGTACTAGAGGAGTCACACTGCATTTGATTGTATGAACTTTGAAGTCACTTATATGTGAAATATTCTAGTTCATGCTATTGCATTTGAATATAATAATTTGGTACTCATTAAGATCTTGATAAGGGTGCAATTAACAATGGTGTAGGATAAATCAAAAAAGGTGGTCCTTGCCATGGTGGTGGAGAAAATATGGGCAACCCTTGCATTTACAAAAGAGTAATTAATTGGTACTATTTCCCTTAATATTCACATATTATACTAGAAGTGAGGAAGACTTTACCTCCCTCATGATGGCCTCTCTCAACATACAATAATATTGATTAAGGGTGTGTGTCAAGATATAATAATGAGAAGCCTTAACTATACATCTATTAGTTATTTTTTTACTTTCATTTTTACAAGTAGCCATGTGATGTTGGCATGCCAATATCATGATGCATACAATAAATATGAATTAGGAAATTTTAATTTAATATATGAACAAGTTAGTGTATTATACAAACAATCGTTGATGAAATGGTATGACTTTTCAAACCCTCTCATAGTGTGCAACTGTATGGTGTGACAATAACAGTTTGTGAGCTTGGCTAGTCATATAATAGATTTTTATGACAAGTAAAGGAGGTAGGAGGTCTTTGAATTCTTCCATAGCAACATCCACAATGTATTTTTCTCCTTTTTCTAGTTATGCAACAAGAAATTTGTGTTCCATGTGTTACAAGGATTTCATTATGGAGGAGGGACAAACCTCCTTTGCAACAATGGTCATTAAGTAGTCATTTATTGTGGGTTCTTTAATGGACGAGGTCCCCCTTTCTAGGCCAAATGATTTCATATAGCAGATCCATGTACGACTTTCTACAACCGTAGTCGAAGCCTCAACCTTATCAATCCAATTGTATGTTGTGTATTTAGTTCAAATCGGGTTCACCAAATAGGCACATAGCCAAGGCATGCATCTACAACATGAGAATGATGAGAGTGCCAAGCAGAATATAGAGAGTGTGTGGAGGTTTTGGATAAGAGGGAGAAAAGAGTTGCACCCAAAAATAAAATTTGCAGAGAGAGCTTGCGAGGGTTTCTAGAGTGTCGAGTAGAGAGAAGAGAACCACAAAACTCATGGCTCAAAGGAATTACAATCCATATAAGAACAATTGCACAAACAAAATGCAAATGAAAGAGGCACGAGGGTTTCTAAGTAAAATATGCTCTAATACCAATATTGGACATAAGAATAAAAGGGAGTAAGATAAACGTGTAATGCATTTCATTAAAATGATACATATAAATATAATGTTTTTGATCCTTGGATTTATTTTCCAAAAAGTATTTTGCACTCCCAATAACTATTCAAATTCACTTGTTATTTTTTTATCTTTTTACTTAAGTAAATAATATAATTTACCATAATCTATAAACATTAAACTTTCAACCATATAAAATAAAAATATTTATACATCAAATTTCACCAATATATACACTTAATAATTTAATTAAAATACATAATAAACACACGCATATATATAGCACCTAAGATACATGTACACAATAACACAAACCTATCAATCTTGTACACACTATCACTTATAATATTACAACTCAAATTAAAATAAGCCATTGGTATGGTTTATCGTTGCCTTCTTAAATTCGGTTAAGGTATGATTTATTGTTTCCTTCTTAAAATATAACTTATTTTTATTATTTTTAAATTTGGCATTAATTCATTGCATTCACCCAATATGGTAAAAGTGAAATCACTATATTAAAACTGTTATGCAAACGTTGTATAAAGCATTATCTAAGACTTTCCACACAAAACTAAAAGATATTATTAAACCAAAATTTATCAGTAATAATGTGTTTTAACAATTTCAAAAAATAAAACAAGAGCTTAATATTAATAATAAATGTTATAGAGTTTTTTAATAAGGTTAATAATCTAGTTCTCGTAATAATTTTTTTTAACAAAACTAAGCATGCATGTCGAGACTTATAAGTCTCAAATGTTGCATTGAAACTTTAATACCATAATAATATACCAAATTTCAAGATTAAATATACATAAATTTATAAGTAGTGATTAACAAACATAAAGTAGATTTGATTAGCCATTGTATAAACCACATGAAAGGTGAGAGTAATCTTATTTGGAAGTTGAAGAAATTAACTTCAACTTATAGCACAGTGAACACTAAACTATCATTCTTTTGTCTCTCATGTTATTGACTACAACTAACATATGGAGGATGACTTTTAATCCAATTGTGGCTCAACTACACCATGTATTTTTGCAACTATCCACTCCCAAGTCCTCAATTAACTACTTTTGTCAATGTCTAATCTTTTCAATACTCGCATTCTTTTCCATGTCCATTAAATATTAATCTTTTTTTTTTAATAAAAAGAAAATTCTATGTACAAGATCCACTTGTCATCATATATTTTTATTTTTTAACTTAACATTTTCTTAATTTAGTTTTTTTTGTAAATTTATTTTACTTACTTTTATCATTTTTAGCATTATAAGAAGACCTTTTGTTATTACAAGAATCAACACAATAGGGTGTCGTGGAAGAAAATACTACTTTTACTTCATATCCATATTAGGATGTTGAGCCCTTAACCAGAGACATAGGTGGATCAAACTTCAAACTAAAAAAGATGTTATGCAAAAAGATATGACACAAAAACAATTAGAACCTCTAAATCAAGACAAATCTAAATTGGAAAGAATAATAAGGCCCTCAACAAAGACAAAGAAAACTTAGAAACCAATAGTAAAAAATAAAATATCTCCTTCAATAGCACAACCAATGGTGACAAGAACGCACATACATAATTTAGCTTAGTTATAAATTGCATCTTTTATTATGTCAGCGATTTGTCAAAATTTACTTAAGTAAAAAATATCAAAATGTAGATTTTGTGAACATTAATTTCTATATTTCGTTAATCTAAGTAAGCTAACAAGTTTGTAAGTCTTAGCTACAGTGTTTTTTTATAATATAAATATTTCTCAATTATAATTACAATTTAATAATAATAATTTGGTGGTACTCATCACACACACCACACATATAATATCATTCTTAATAATTCTAATTTTAAGGTTATGGTCAATGTTTGAAACCAAATTGGTATATGAAACTCTTTTGTTTGAATTTGAACCTTGAAAAAATACATATTTTTAACCATTAAACCCACTACTTCAAACAAATTAAACAAGTACAACATATAGAAAAATACACATTATCATTAAATATCGCAAATCCAAGAAACACAGCCAATAGAAGAAAGATGTATGTTACTATTAAATATCTCATCGTATTAGCAACTTTGAGGTTTCTTAAGCATAAAAAGTTGGCATATTTTAGCATTTTGACATTAGTCCTTTCTTTGCTTCATGAAAATCCTATAATATAGAAAAATATATATTTATTAAAAATAAATCATTAACTGTGTACTGAATTTGTCTTTTCTCGGTAAAACCATATATACTCTATTGACCTGAGGAATTCCACACACCCATGTGCTTCAGATACACATTGAAAGCCCCAAAAACGCATCCCAATGGGTGCTCTCCCTTGGGAGGGGCATTTCAAGTTGTGGGAAACTCTTTGTTTAAACTTCTTCAAGGATTTTGTGGATAGCTAATGAAGGCCTTTCCATGGTGGATCTAGAGCGGGTGCAAGTGCTTCCTAACATTGAGATTCAATCCAAGTAAATTCTCTCCAAATAGGGTGTATTTTCAGTGTGACAATGTCTTTTCAATGAGGATTTAGAGTAGCTACAAATGCTTCATAAAGTTGAGGTTAGCCCTAGAAAGACATCAAAATAAATGCTTTCCAAAGGAGGTGCATTTTCAACTAGAAGAAACTTTCTTGTTTGAACTCATACTTCGTTGATATTCGCCCTAGAAATACATCAAGTGCATGCTATCCATACAAGGTGAATTCTCAATTAAGAAACTTTCTTGTTTGAACCCATACTTTGACATTATATAGCCCCTCCTTCAAGTACCTTGTAGTTAAATTGGATAGTAACTAGAGCATATTTATTCACATTCTTGCCTACTCTTTAAGTGATAAACCAAAAATTAAGGGAAATATTTAGAACCAACAATAAAATTACATGAAATTGTTCTTGTAACACCCCCCCTAGCCACTAAGAAATTGCCATTGTAACACCCCCAACCACACCAAGAAATCATCATTATAATATCCCCAAGTCACACCTAGTTGAGGTACATTACCACTCGACTCTACTTTTATTATGACATATGTTTGAGAAGTTGATTCAACTCAAATTACAAACGTAACATGTTAGACCATACACAAGAATCGATTGACCATCTACTACATATCCATTGAGTCATGAGTCTGCTATCTGTTGACTACATCCACGATTGACTTTCGTCCACTTGTATGGATGGCTTCAACTAGTGGCCATTGCATAAATGAGTCTATTGTATGTAGACTAAATTCATAATACATGAAATGCATTAATAATTTTGACCAAAACATCAATATAACCATTTACAACCAGATAATTGCGTGAATAATATTTACACATCACAATAACAAAACATTCAATACATCTAAGTATAAATTGCATTGTATTTTATAATTTCATAACTGGTTGCAAATCTCAGATGTTCCACCGAGAAATCAACGACATTAATCTAATATCTCAGCAATTGGTCATTGTTGAACTGGGGCTATGACTCCACCAAGGCAAAGGCTCACCTAGTGGCAACTATGATCACACAATAGTACCAAACAAATACTAGGTCAGGTACCAACTCCACCAACCTCTCTAACTAAAGTCTTGCATTCCCCAGCCTACACAACCTAATGTAATGCACCCTTATCTTCTCTACCTCTACAATCCTTCAAGATATGCCACTACATTTCTAGGGCTTCTAGGACAAGCAAGCCAAGGAGTCTCAAAGTATTGTAGCTCTGGGAGTTCCAACTGCTCTCAAGAATCTTCTAGGCACCCCTCAAGCTTCAAAATAGGTAATATTACCAAAACTATTCCACCTCCAAGCTCCAACCTTACCCCAGATGAACAAGGAGAATTGGCCACAAAATTCCACCTAGGAATTCACAACAATTTACTAGGTCATACGGTCCAATGTGTTGAAGAATGTAACTAGGTTCGGTCTTCATAATTGTATTTGAGTTGTAATGAAATGTATTTATCAAAATAAAGAAAAAAAAATTGTTATTATTATTATGACTTATTAGATCATGGGTTTCATGCTTGGGTCATCATGTTTTAGGTCAAATTCCACATTGAGGACTTTTGGATTTTATATTAATTCATTAGAGTCATTGTCCATTTAATAAGACCCTTGCTGGCATTTTGAATCATGCAAAAAGAATTATTAATGAGTAAAATAAGTCATTTGTCGCCTCCACACCAATTCGGCCCTTACCTGATCAATTCGGCCTACATGAAGATAATTCGACCCACAAAAGAAGCTATAAATAAGAACAATTTAATTCATTTAGAGCATCACTCACACATGTTCGATATCTAAGACAAGGAAGCAGAAGAATATGAAATTGCAGAAGAAA
The DNA here is from genome assembly GCA_000404065.3 of Pinus taeda. Lineage (NCBI taxonomy): Eukaryota > Viridiplantae > Streptophyta > Pinopsida > Pinales > Pinaceae > Pinus > Pinus taeda. The sequence continues at coordinate 239,878 of APFE031046121.1, forward strand.
TAGAAGGAGATTTGCTGGAGAAGGAAGATCGAAGTTTTTGGATCATCTCTCTCATACATGTGAATTTATTGGGCTATTTACTGGAAGTTTGAATTGTTGCTTCTAGGTCGAAGTTTTTGGGTTGAAGTTTTGTTGCTACTACTAGGTCGAAGTTTTTGGGTTGAAGATCTGCTGCTACATCTAGGTTGAAGTTGTTGCTAGAAGGATATCATCTGCAAAAGAAGGGAAGGGATGACTTGGTGGTTGAAGGAAGTATGTGTCTAGGTCAAGAAGTATTGGATCATCTCGTGAAACTATTGAAGGAAGAGTTCTTGACTGGGTTTTCCCCTAGATAGGAGATTTTCCCTGGTTGTTTGCCTCCATCTTGTGCCTTTGATCTTCGTGTTATGATTTTGGTAATTGCTTGATGAACTAAGATAAAAAGAAGAACACAAGAAATTTAATAAGAACATAAGAATATCACAAGTAATTATCAACATAAAGAAAATATTTTTGCCTTTCTAATCTTCCAGCATGGTATCAGAGTTAAGGTGAAGAAGAAGTAAAAGGGCAGCCTGAAGATCTACTGAAAGGAGTTTTAAGAAGTTTGAATAAGGGTCATCAAGGAAAAGGATCATATAAGAATTCAAGCCAACTATCTTCAAGAACAATGTATAACTCAATGAAGGGAGAAAACAAATTAGAATGATCATCCAATTACAGGGCATGGAAAACGAGGATAGATTTCATCCTCGAGAAGAATAAAGTCTTGAATCTAGTCAAAGGAAAAGTAAAGAAGCCTACAAATGAATCAAGTGATGCAAAAAAGGAAAAGTACATGGAAACAAATATATTGGCCATGAACCTAATGGTGGATGGAATAAAACACAACCTCATCTCATATATATCCAACATAGATTCCGCTCAAGAGATGTATGAGGCCTTACCCAAATTATTCACAATCAAGAATCTTGGTCAACTTGCAAGTCTTTATAATGAACTAAACACTATGAAGATGACAAAGGAGGACATTGTGGAATATTTTCTTGTAAAAATAGCTAGAATCATAGATGAACTCCAGGAAATATATGATATAATACCTAAAAAGGAGCTTGTAATCAATGCACTTATAGGATCACTAACATCTTGGAGTCCCTTTTCATCAGGTATCAACAATTGGAATGAAACTCATACATTCAAACAATTATGGAATGTGTGTAGTCAAGAAGAAAAAAAAGTTTCATTAGTAAGAAACAAAGAGAATGAAGAGGAGAAAATTTCAAATTCATATTCCATTCATCACAAGAACAAAGGAACCTTCAAGAATTCTAAAGGGTCTAGAAGGAAGGTAAACCTGTCCAAGATAGAATGCTAGAATTTTCATAAAATGGGTCACTATAGAAATGATTGTCTTGACAATCCTAGGAATAAAAAAAGAAACAATGATCAAACAAATATTGCCAAAGAATAACAAGGCCAGAGAATCAGAATTAAAGGACTTATACTACTAAGTCCCTCTACTCTAATTATTTGAATTTTTTTTCTTTGTACTTTGATTTTTAGTACTTATAGGTTTAACATGCTTTGGAAAATTAGTTTTTGAATTTCTTTGATATAGTTATAGGTATCCCTCAAGATTGGATTGAGAGGGAGCCCTCACCATTTTTCCAAAGATAAGTATATTACTCCTTGTATTATATTTTATATTTGGTTTTCCTTTTCTTATCTAGATGTCTTTGTATTAGATGCTAATAACATTTCTTTTAATATTTTCCTTGTTTAGGAAAAGCTTGTTGATATGCTCAAGGGCTATGGAGAAGATCTCACAAGACAAAGCATGATATAATTTCTATTGGAATTGATGTCAAGTAAGGTTTGTCTAAAAAACTCAAATGTATTTTTTAGACCATAAGTTTTGTTCTCTTCGTGATAAAGGTATATTCATTCATTCTAATTAATTTGATTTACATTACTAGCAAGTGTTATGTTTAGGACCTTTGAATCATAGATATTCTTATTTGGATGATTAATCATTAGATTGAATCTTACCTCATTAAAATCATCATGTTTGTGGAACCATAAAAGGTTCTTTGTAAAACCCTAACCTAAGGGTATGTCAATGCTAATGTGAAAAACCCTAATCTACTTAGGATTATTGATGAAATCTAGAAAATATTATTCTTGTGATGTTTTGGGTTTTGATGGTAATGTCATGTTTGGAGTTTTAGTATTGTTAGGGAAGCCCTAGTCCTTTAGGGTTGGATAGTAATATATTCTTAAACCTTGAGGCTTTGGTAAATTAGGGTTTATGAGTAAAACCCTTATGTATCAAGAGTAAGCTCTTAGGAATGAAACCCTAGGTGTATGTTTGTCTCATCAAAACCCTAGCCTAATCAAGATTGTTATATGTCTGACTTTAAATGTATTGATAATTGTGTCTTGGGCTTACCTAATGGATATTGATATGCGTGTACATGATTATGAAATCCTAGATATGTATATGTGCTAGCCTCATCGTTGATGCTCATAGTATGTAAATTCTAGAGTTTGTAACTAAGCCCTAGTCGAAGTTTGACATTCTAGGATATGATGTGATGATAAAATATAGGGTTTACAAAAAGGTTGGTCATATTGTTGAAACCTTAGATTATGTTGTGTTTGGTTTTGACTGTTGAAGCTTAGTGTATGGGATATAGGGTTTGCATTAAATTACAATAGAAGTCTAATGTATGAATTCTAAAGTTGTTGGATGCATTGTAGAACTATACGTGTTTGAATATCCTCTAAGGTTTGCAATATGTCATAGAAGAGTTTGTCATATCTCTGCTAGAAATATTGAGACCCTAGATATAATGAGACTGATATCTTAATTGAGTTACTGATGTGATCTAGGGTTTATAACCAAACCCGAGAAAGAAATCAAAAAGTATGTGTCTCTTGATGATTATGAACCTAACTAAGTTAAGATATTTGGTATATAAAGTCTATTGCTTCTATGATTCTAATATTCATGCTTATATATATGTATTTGGTTGTACTTGCTATTTAAGTTGTGTAGGTACATAATCTTCAATAGGTTGAAGATATTCATAAGTAAAGTTGATTTGATTGATAATCATGGTGAAGGAAGTTATATGAATGATGATGACCAAGATGACTTTAATAAGAAGGAATGAAGCCATGAAAGATTCTCCAATGCTATGTAAAAGAAGTTGATCTCCCTAAGTTAAGAGGGATTCAGGTTAAAAGAAAGGGTATATCTCCCAAATTGAGAGGGAGGGCATATTATAATCATGATGGATACCTTAAAGGAGAAATTGGAGAATGTATAAAGAAGGAAAGCAGGATCTAGTTATAGAATATGTTGTTGCATGTGAATTTTGGAAAGGAAGTTGTATGATTGAGTAAACCTTTGTCAATATTTGTTTAGGAAGCCTCTAAGTCCTACTGTGATAAATTTTGAAGCAGCATCAAGATGTTTGAAGACCCCAAAGGTTTGTGTTTATGTGTATATGAAAGGTTGTTACTGATTGGGGTTGTGATTGTTTAGGTAAATCTCTCAAATTTTTGGAAGCATGCTTGATGTTATCGATTTGTCTGATTTGGAGATATTTGATGTGTTGAGGCATTGTGTAATGCCTAGGAGGATATCTGGTTGGCTTGTGTCTTTATGTCTAGTTCCCGAAGTAGGGAGGGTGGCATTGGTCATAGATATTTGACCTTACATTATGCACCTAGTTCCTTGGGTTGATGGTTATCAAGTAAGACTGATGGTACCTAGAGAGGTTGAAAGCTTTAGTCCATCTTAGTCCCACCCAGATAGATTTCCCTAGTCAGGAATCTAATCCATAACACAGTGTGTGCCTAAACTCTTCATGCTTCATGTGCTTTGATATATTCCATGTACTTATGAATACCTCCCTAGTTAAGAGGGAGTGTTGAAGAATGTAACTAGGTTTAGTCTTCATAATTTTATTTGAGTCATAATGAAATGTATTTATCAAAAGAAAGAAAAAGAAAGTTTTGTTATTATTATTATGACTTACTAAAGCATGGGTTTCATGCTTGGGTCATGATGTTTTAGGTCAAAGTCCCCATTAAGGACTTCTAGGTTTTATATTAATTCATTAGAGTCATTTTCCATTTAATAAGACCCTTCTTGGGCTTTTGAATCATGTAAAAATAATTATTATTAAGTAAAATAAGTCATTTGTCACCTCCACACCAAGTCGCCCCTTACCTGATCAAGTCGACCTACAAGAAGGTAGTTTGACCCAAAAAAGAGGATATAAATAAGGGTAATTCGATTCATTTGGAGCATCACTCACACAAGTTCGATATCTAAGGCAAGGAAGCAAAAAAATACGAAATTGTAGAAGAAATAGAAGGAGATTTGATGGAGAGGGAAGATCAAATTTCCTGGGTCATCTCTCTCACACATGTGAATTTATTGGTCTATTTACTGGAAGTTCAAAGTGTTTCTTCTAGGTGGAAGTTATGTTTCTGCCACTAGGTCGAATTTTATGGGTCAAAGTTCTCCTACTGTTACTAGGTCAAAGTTTCTGGGTCTAAGATCTGCTGCTACATCTAGGTCGAAGTTGTTGTTGGAAGGATATCATATGTAGAAGAAGGGAAGGCCTGACTTGGTGGTTGGAGGAAGTCGGTGTCTAGGTCAACGAATCTTGGATCATCTCGTGAAACTATTGAAGGAAGAGTTGTTGACTGGGTTTTCCACTAGATAAGAGTTTTTCCCCAGTTGTCTGCCTACATCTAGTGACTTTGATCTTCATGTTATGAATTTGGTAATTGCTTGATGAACTAATATAAAAGAAGAACACAAGAAATTTAATAAGAACATAAGAATATCACAATTAATTATCAACATAAAGAAAATATTTTTGCCTTTCTGATTTTCCAACACAATGGTTGTCCAACTTCACTTATCCTCCAATTTGTAGCATAAACCAACAAGAAACTCCATAAGGATGGTGGTAGAATGATAGTTGAATGATAATGGAATGATGGCAGTTAGAACAATGGGAAACATAACTTAAGTATGCATGGGGTAATTTTTCCAAGTGGCATGTGAGGAACTCGCCCCCCATCACTTGGGAATCCATGTAAATGTTTTTATCCCTTTCACTTTTAACACTTCAATTATAACATCAAGTCATGAATTGGGTTTATACCATGTCCATTTGGCTTTTGAGTTATATTCATAAAGTCACTTTTGGAATATAATATTATTTTCATAGCTTAGGAACCATGTCATGGTTTTTCCCCCATGGAGTCTTAGTTCCATATGTCTCACGTTCAACTTGTTCTACATCAACAATGTATTTTACTAACATAGTGTTGACGGGTTGAATTTTACTGCTAATAGATAAGGGATATCCTCGGTGCAAAATCCCAACTAGAATCTACACCATTTTGTATGGGAGTCCCATCTAGTATGTGGGCCTAGCTACCACCATTGTTCTTAAATATTCGCTTGGACAAAACAAACAACAAATTTTAGAGAACGAATAAAACTTTCAACAAACACAAGTTAAACATTTTTATGTAAATTTAACATGAAAAATGCTATGAACATAACAATGGCTAAATGATGTGGCATGAATCTCAAAGGAATAAATGCTAGGAACACTTTAGAAAAACCCATGCATAAGATAAATATTTGTTTATCGGCCATAAATTATTCCATAATCAACAATAGGCATTAAAGCACATAAAATAATACAATCCCATAAATGATATGTGCGTAAACCAATAAAACAATTTATTTAATCTAAGCACAATGAAAGCAAAAATATACCATCATATCATTGCAAGAAGAATCTCACAATGTCTTACAATACTTGGGAGGGATTGCATACTTGGGCTCAAAGAGCTCCAAACATTAAGTTGAAATATATATAACACCATCACATGAAACGTTCATGAAGTCCACTAGTGGAAATGCAAAGCCACTACTTGAATCCTCAAAAGGTCTATTAGCTCTCAAAAAATATACACAAATTGAGTCCAAAGCTAAATGTCATTTACATCTAGCCATGAGAGTTTATTTATAGAAGGTAGGGTGACTTTTCATTTACCCTGACCTTTCACTTACCCTCGTGATTTTTCATCTTCGACATGACCTTTCACATTCCATGTGACTCTCTCTACTCTAGATTCTAATTTACTCTCAACAAAATACTAATTTTACAATAATATTAGGAAAATAAAACATCTTCAATCAACTAGTCTAGTGATGGAGAGTTCTGGAACAACCATTTGTAAATCCCGAACTAGGTATGCTTGTCATAGCTTGTATTCACCTACAAGTGTGAAGATCTTATGTTATGACTCATCCCCATGCCTCGTAAGGCATTATAGTGCATCCAATACCAAGGTGGGATTTTTGGGTTGTACTTTATTTGACAACATCATGAGCTTTGTGTATAGCCTCACAGGCTCAACCACATATTGAACAATCACCTATTTTGTAGCTTCCAAATCATCTATTGCAACAACTTGTTTTAAGGGATCCAAGAATGATTGAATCTCTTTCTTGACTTCTTATTTGGATCTTGTTTCACATAATGCACCAATGAAATAGATCTTGTGGATCTCGACAAGGGATTCCATACTTCCATGTAAGGTTTTATATGATGCTACTACTCTATCCAAATCCTTGCTCAATTTTTCATGTGACTGCATTTGATATGGACAACAACCTTATCCTTATGCACAATTATCCAATTTTTCCTTGGGATTTCCTTTGGTGCATTGGGATGCTGGTTGGTCCATTCATATATGTGATCGACTACTGAGGTGGCTAGTTTTATCATCATCCCTCTATCTTTTGACTCACTATGCATGCTTGGTATTGGATCCATAACTTGATGCAAGATCATCATCTCATTATAAAATAGATTCATTGCTTCCTCTATTATCTTAAATCCATCTAGAATGGATGCCTGCAAGTCTTTATTTTGGGAGAATGAAGTCAACAAGACTCGATTCTCATTCTACAAACTAAATCATCTTCTACTCAGAGGCAACCAACCTTGCCTTCAAATATGCACTTTCCTTGGTTAATTGGTCTATATTCAATTTTGCAGCGGCTACAAAGTGATTCATTTGATTTTATCATCCTTGAGTTCATCGTGGTGTTTATGACAATCTCCCTTTCTATGACCACTAATATGGGCTTTGTCGGGTTCTTGGCAAAGCATCTATGTCTTTCTTGCATGATTTTGCATTGAACTTGTTCAAAGGTAAGTCTAGATATATCCAATACCTCTTCATCTTCACCCTTTGTAATGCCCAACTCCTGCAGTGGGAAGTTCCCATCGGTAAAAGGAGTAGATGGCAGAATGTTCAAAGTGGGAAGCTCCAACTACATTTCTAAGTCCTTTGGTCGATGATATTCTATTGATTTGTCTCCTTTTTCTCTGGAAAGCAGGTCTTATTTGAGTTGTTTGGCTAAAGCCTTTTGTTGTTGCTTGGTTTCCTCTTCGTGCTTTCTTTTCCTTCTTCTTCTTTCTTTCTTTGTTCTTCTTCTCTTTTCCTTTTGATTTCTTCCTCTTCTATTTTTTTCTTCATTGCATCCTCCTTCATGTTTGCCACTTCTACATTCTTTTTCTTAAATGCCTCGTTTCTTTTTATTTCTTCTTCTTACTTTCTCAGGTTTTATTCTTCTTCTTGCTTCCTCCTCTTCTCTTCCTTTGCTTGTTTCTACTAAGCTTCTTTGTATTGTTTTGGTTGAGCTTCTTATTATTGCTACTTCAATTGGGCCTCTTCCTTTTGTTGTTTCCTTCTGGCTTCCTACTTCTCTTTCTTTTGCTTCTTCTGCTTTTCTTTGTTGGTTTCCTGCTCCTACTTCCTCTTGACAATGGTTTCTCTTGCCTCAAAAATCATGCTTTCTTATGTGTCATTATCTAATTTCTTTGCCTATTCTTCTTGTTGCACAACCAATGCTACTACTTTGGATGTGTTATAAAATATTTTAATATTTCCTCCACTACATCAGTGAAAGAAGCATGAGCCCATCCAAACCCAATCGCTTTGTAGTGATCAAAGGCAATACCCCTTAGGTAATATTTGTGGAAACTCAACTTAATAAAATGGAAGAGTTTTATATCCTCTACTTTCGCTTCCACATCTTTAGAGATTTGGATAGTGTACACTTTGATATCCAATGGGAAGACAAGTCGTGTTCCCTTCTTGCCTTTCACCAATGTTTTAGACAATCTAGTGGTTAGTTGATAAGAAACCTCCTGTAATACCACTTTATCTATAACTAGTGTGGGTAGAGCATGAGGAGGCTTGTAGGAACCAAAAACCCTGATGTAAGTAGTATCTCCAATTGGAATCCAATCACCAATATCATGAAGATAATTCCTAACTCTTTCTGACATACATAGAGGCTCTTTGTCGAAGAGTATGTTGAGAAATGGAACTAGTATCGGTCTTCATAATTGTTGTCTAGCTCATGACATGATGCAAATCTTATGTATTTTTAAAAAGAAATAAAAAGAAAAATTATTGTAAAGATCAAAATAAAATTATTTTTATAAGCATGGGTTTCATGCTCAAATTATTTTGTTTCTAGGTCTAAGCACCCATTGTGTGCTTCTAGGGTTTGTGTCATTAGTTATTATCCTTGTCATCTTTTATTAGACCCTTCTTGGGCTTATTGTATCAAACAAGAAAATTATTTTTGTGTTAGAAATATAATTTGTTCCTCCTCCACCAAGTTGGCCTCAAGAACTGTCAAGTTGAATTCATGAAGGGAGGTCAACCTCATAGAACCACTATATATAAGCTATGAATTCGACCTATTGTGGCATCCATGCAAGAAAGTTCGATCTGCAATCACAAGGAAGTGTGAAGGCACAAAAAAGGAGTGAGAAAGGCTTGAAGAAAAAGGAAAAACCCTAGCGAAGAAAGGACGAATCCAGCGAAGGAGATAAGCTCATTTTTCTGTTGATTTCCCTCACACGTGCGAGATTATGAGTTGTAGGAGGGGCAGAAAATTGCAGGCCTACAGTAGAGGCCGAAAATCTGATGTAGGAGGGCCAAAATATGTGATTGAAGTTGTTTTGAAGAAGGTGGACTTTTTTTTATTAGAAACAGACTTTTGTCATCTTGAAAGGAATTTGTTGGGAGGCTGACTTGGTGGATTGGAGGAGGTATTATTGTTGGGTCTTGGTTGTCTCATTTTATTTGGTTCTAAAGGAAGAGAAGATATTTTTTGTGTTTTCCCTTAGAAGAGGGGTTTTGCCTTGGCTAAGAGCCTACAACCTGTGCCCTTTTTGTTTTGATATTCATCACTTATGTTTTGGTATTTTCTTGATGATAAGAAGATAAAAGAAGAAATAAAAGAAGATAATAAGAATACAAAGAAATCACAAGCAATTATCAAGATAGGAAAATATTTTTTCCTTTCTAATTTCTAACATGGTGTCAGAGCTAAGGTGAAGAAGAAGGAAAAAGGCAGCTTGAAGATCAATAGCTTTCATCATCTTAAGAAAGGATTCAAGAAAAATTTCAAGGTAGATCATAAGGAGAAGAGAAGTCTTACTTTTTGGACCTTTGAATATATGTTGAAGAACACCATTTTCTAGAAGGAAGGAAGTCTTGAAAGGTAATATAGAAGTTTTGGTTCCCTATAAGCTAGTTTGAAGAAGAAACCCTATTGAAGGATACAGAGATATATAGACTTCATCAAGTGTGACATTGAAAATTTTATCTATGGCCTCATCAATGAAATCTGAGAATAAACTTCCAGGAGCTTCTAACTTTAGAGCATGGAAGGCAAGAATGGACCTCATCCTTGCTAGAAATAAAGTATTGGACTTGGTACAAGGAAAATTCAAAGAACCTATTAATGATCCTGGAAAGGAAAAGTACAAGAAAAATGAAATCATACCCATGATATTAGTTGTGGATGGAGTCAAAGACAAGTTGGTTCCCTACATATACACACTAGATACTTCAAATACAATGTACGATACTCTATCCAAGTTATTTACAATCAAGAATATTGGTCAAGTGGAAAGTCAAAAGAATGAACTTTGAACTGTTAAACTGACCAGAAATTATACAGTATTCTCTTAATTTGTAAGTATTTCCTAACTAAGAGATGAACTTCAAGTTGTTGATGAAATAATCCCAGATAAAGAACTTGTGATTTTTGCCCTACTAGGGCTACCAAAGTCTTGGAATGCCTTTGTAACAGGAATAAGTAGTTGGAATAATTATCCCACTTTTGAAGGGATGTGGTTTGCTTGTACTCAAGACGAAGCTCGTTTTTCTTTGGTAGGAGGTAAGGAATAATATGAAGAGAATACCAACTCAAATGCCTAGTATGATCATTTCAAGAATAAAGGAGGAAATAAGAAGTTTAAAGGGTCAAAGAAGAATCATGGGAAAATTGACCTTTCTAAAATAGAATACTATCATTGTCACAAAATAGGACATTATAAGAATCAATGTCTTGATCATCCTAAGAACAATAAGAGAGAAAGAGAACAAGCTACAATTTCCTCTGATGATAATCCACCAAAGAAGACCAAAACTGAGTACTATGAAGTCAAAGACTTGTTCTATTAAGTATTTAGGGATATTATCCCATGTATATCATTTTCTTATAATATAGTTTATTGTTTTAGGTCTTGTATATTTTCTCTTATGATTGTCTCTAGGATTTATCTTTATTTTGTTTCCTAAGGTTTGTCAATCTAATATTCTTTGTTAAAAATTTCTTGAGTTGTTTTGACAAGTTAAATAAATCCCTCACAAGACTAGATTGATGCAAGATCAAGAGGGAGCTTCCACCTTTTCACAAAAGATAGTATCTTATTCTTTATTTCCTTTTTCACTGTTGATTTCCTTTATCAATATAACTTCATTTTTGCTGACTTATAATTATTTCTCTTGTGTTTTCCTTGGAAATAAATTTTTTGCATGAATATCAATAAAAGAAATGAATGTGGCTATATTTAGAGGGATCCTTCAAAGGGATACTTGTATAAAGTTTTGTTTTAGAGGGAGCCCTTCAATAGGAATCCTTACAAGGTTTGTAAAGGAAGTAAGTCAAGGTATGTATAAGATTACAAGATTTGTAGCAGGTCTTCATCATATAAGAAGGCATGATCTTTTTTCTTTAAATTTGATTTATATTAATGAATCTTTCATGTCTAGTGTTTTTCTATAGAATCATAAAGATTCTTATATTGTTAGGGTGTTTGATCTCTAAATTAAATCAACCCTTGTAATATCTTTTGTTATTTGTTCACTTTGATAAAACCATAGCTTTTTAGGGTTTGATAATTGTACCTAAGGTTTATGAAAAAACCCTAACAAAGGTTGATGTAAAAGTCTAGGGCATTAAAATATAACCCTAGGTGTAAATGATTTCGTTGTGGTTGAAACCCTAACATGGCTTAGTTGTTGGATATCTAAGGTTTATTTTCAAATTTTTGATAACCCTAGATGCTCTCCTTGTGATAAAATGATAACCATCGCTTGATTTGAATATCTAAGCTTTATTTTCAAATTTTTGATAACCCTAGATGCTCTCCTTGTGATTAAATGATAACCATCGCTTGATAAATTTAATTTCATGCTCTTGTACATATATATCTGTGCTTGGTTGTACTTGCTAATGATATTTGCAGGTACATATTTTTTAGTAGGTTGTAAAGATGTATGCCTACCTCATACTTAATGATGGCTTTATGATGATATTGAAGATGTATGCCTACCTCATACTTGATGATGACTATATGATGATGTTGAGCATGACGGAAAGAGGGAACTATAAGAAACTCGATGACATTGAAGCTTACACTGATGTTTGAAAGATGAGTTTGTTTCCATATGAAGATAAAAGGATTGAATTTTTTGCAAGTTGAAGTTCTCCGATGATATGTTGATGCAAAAGAAAAGGCCTATGTAGCTGGAAGAATAAAGTTGTTGATGATGGACTTATCTCCCAAGTTAAGAGGGAGATGGATAAAGGAAAGTGTATATCCTCCATATGTTGAGAGGGAATACATGATTTTCTACTTCATGTGCCATGCAATCATACATCTTGTGAAGGACATAAGGAAAGAATGAGATCGTAGAATGGTTAAAGCACTACTTATGGTTATTCGTGTTTGATGATTCTGAACAAGACTTGGTTGTTTTGAGAAGTGTTGAGGTTGAGTTTGGTGTTGCTTGAAAATATTGGAAAAGGAAGCTTTTGTCAATATTTGTTTGGATATTGTAATGACCTAAGCAACAACAGAATGATTAAGGACCCCAAAATTTATGCTAGTATATTGATAGAAAGAACCAATATATTGGAATTTTGATACTAGTTGGGTTCATGGAGCTACAAAATGTTCTAATGGATGAAAAAGTAGTTGATGTGTTGATCTCTCCCTGAGAAGTTTGAATATTTGATAAGAATGCTTTGATTATTGGGCATCTCTGATTTGGTTGAGAAGGAGATATGAGTACCTTAGGATTTATGCTTGTATGATGGTACTTGGGAGTACATCTTGGCCCAGTTGGTATTGAGATCTCAATTATAGTTTGGCCTTGATGATGTCTACATCCTAGTGTGGGAGGGTATCTTGGTCTTGATTATATGGAGCTTTGTTATTGTTGATATCTTGATCTTGATGATACCTATATCCCTATGAGGATCGGTGTCTTGGCATGGAGGCCTAGATGGTATCTATATCTAGTTGGATTGATACCAGTGTTGTATCCATGTGGTACCTATAGTGGAAAGTTGCCTTGATGACACCTTAGTCCTTGTTGGATTGATATCTTGGCAGTTTTTGGCCTTGATGGTAACTAGCATTATATATGTTGTTGTACTCTTCTTGGAACACTTCAAATTGAGGTCAACCTTGTAACAATTGAACAATTTGGAATACCTCCCTAGTTAAGAGGGAGTGTTGAGAAATGTAACTAGTATCAGTCTTCATAATTGTTGTCTAGCTCATGACATGATGTAATTCTTATGTACTTGTCAAAAGAAAGAAAAATAAAAATTATTGTAAAGATCAAAAGAAAATTATTTTTATAAGCATGGGTTTCATGATCAAATTATTTTGTTTTGAGTTCTAAGCACCCATTTTGTGCTTCTAGGGTTTGTGTCATGAGTCATTTTCCTTGTAATCTTGTATTAGACCCTTCTTGGGGTTATTGTATCAAAGAAGAAATATATTTTTGTTTCAAATATGTAATTTGTGACTCCTCCACCAAGTCAGCCTCATGAAGGGAACTCGACCTCATAAAACCACTACATATAGGCTACGGATTTGACTTATTGTGGCATCCAAGCAAGCAAGTTTGATCTGCAATCACAAGGAAGTGAGGAGGAAAGAAAAAGGAGTGAGAAAGGCTTCAAGAAAAAAGGAAAAACCCTAGTGAAGAAAGGAAGAACCCTAGCGAAGGAGATAAGCTCATTTTTCTCTTGTTTTCCCTCAGAAGTGTGATATTATGAGTTGTGGGAGGGGCTGAAAATTACAGGTTTGTAGTAGAGGTCAAAAATCTGATGCAGGTGGGTCGAAATCTATGATTGGAGCCCTTTTGAAGAACCTGGACTTTTGTTGGTTAGATGCAGACTTTTGTCATCTTGAAAGGACTTTGTTGGGAGGATGACTTGGTGGATTGGAGGAGGTCATATTATTGGTCAAAGGGTCTTGTTTGTCTCATTTTATTTGGTTCTAAAGGAAGATAAGAGAATTTTTGGGTTTTCCCTTAGAAGGGGGGTTTTTCCCTGGCTGAGAGCCTACTTCCTGTGTCCTTGTTGTTTTGATATTTATGCACTCATGTTTTCATAGTTTCTTGATGATAAGAAGATAAAAGTAGACATAAAACAAGATAATAAGAATACAAAGAAATCACAAGTAATTATCAAGATAAGAAATGTTTTTTTCCTTTCTGGTTTTCTAACATATTACACTATATAGAGGGGAAATGAAATATTATGCAATATTCTCGTACATGACCCTGTAGCTTGTATTCCAAAATCTCTTGTAATATATATTTATGGATTCATGTTCTTTTAGAGTCCACTTCAAACTCAGACTTCAAAATCACATTTTGCACAGAATGCATCTAAAATATAGGAATCCATATAAAACTCTAGTTGTTTCCCCTTTTGTCGGATTCTTGGCTGCATGGGTGGTTGCTTTGATGGAAGATGAAAGTATTCTTTCCCAATTGAAGATTGTTACTTTCATGGCAACTGTATGCATCAAGGGGACCCAGGTTCCTTGCAAAATGTTGATGTTTGGTTACCCATAAAGTCTATTCATCATAGCATCCATCATTTGGTAAAATTTCTTGAGAGACTTTGTCTTATAGATTCCATTTCCTTTGAGCCTAAACTTGTTTTGATCTTGCCACAACAATCTCAACACATCCTTAGGGGATTCATTAAATGTGGATAACCATTTGGTATTGAAATCTTCTTACTGTTTGGGTAGCTTGTAATAGTGCGCAATGTCTTTCGTGGTGAAAGATGCTACAATTTCCCCATCATGACCCTTAAATGGCCATTGTTCTTCATCTATGTGTTGAAGGATCCATTATATTGTTTCCACACATGGGAATATTGGTGGGTGCATTGCCACCTTGTATAGCCAAGAATTTTTCACATTGATGTGTACTTGGCGATCATCCTCATCTTGTGGGATCTCTTTCCTTGTAAGCTTTAAGTAGAGATCTTCCTAGGCCAGTTATGTTGCCTTGTCAATACGACAAGGAGTATCACCATAGACAGGAAATTTTGGAGGGCTATCCACGACCCCTTCTATATTGATTTCAATTCTTCTAGAGCTCCTGCCAGATCCTCTTATTACGAGTGGAACCATATTTCTGAAGGAAGATGAAATGTTGAGGAAGTCTATGTCAATGGTACATTACATTTCAAATATTTTCATCAAAGACATAAACGTTAGTTCAAAGCAATTATAATCACTAATATCAAGATAAAATATGAATGCCAAGGTCAAGTTTGAGGATGACATGGTTTAGTTGTTTAGGCTTGGTAGAGAATGAGATTTTGTGTAGTTTGTGGCTTCAAAGGATAGAACAAGTCACATTTTTCATTAGCAAGGCAAGGTCACGTTTTCCAATTTCAATGTTATGGACTGGAAATACGATTTGTGACCTCAAGTAGGACTGATATGTGCAAGTTGTAAGCTAGGTATATAAGGTAGGTCACACCTTATAATCCTATCACAAGTCACACAATTAGATAACTGATAGTGGATATTAGGTATGTGAACTGCGACCTCATATTAGTCGCAATTCGTAACTCTGGTATAAGTCGTAACTTCGGGTGAGAGTTAGATATGTGATAGGCAATACAATGGTTGAAAGGAAGAGCATCCTAATTGTATATTTTAGCTCGAATGGAAAATATAAATGTGACTTGTGACTTGCGTTGGTCCCAACACTGAGTTCGAAACATGTCTTTCATAAATGTGTCAGTTTGATTGAGTCTTCAAACCCTTAAGCTTTCAAATCCAAATGGAAAGGGTCTCCTAGGTCGTAAGAACAATGTGAAGGTTTCTACAAAGGTTATACATCGTATGATTCAAACCATAAATGAATGAAATCACACCATTCAAAGGAGTAAACCATTGAGTGGAAACAAATAATAGCAATTAAACTTCACCCATATTACAATATCCTTTATGCATATCCTAGTCACATACACATGGAAATAAATGGAATCGAGTCATGGGATCAAGTTCATGAACTTGATTTGATAATTGTAACTGAATTTAAAAATCATAGTGCATACTAAGGTGTGAATTAGTGGTCACAAATAATATGCTAAGGTATGGATGTAGGAAACCACAAGTGCCGACTATTGAGGTGTAGATGTGAGTCGAGGGTGGGTGACGATTTGGTGACTATGCCTAGAGATAATAGGAGGGGTTGGATTTTGAGTGTATAAGTGCACATGGATAGGGTAACGAAAAGATTGAACACCTGTAAATTGAAAAAGAATAATGATTAAAAGGGCCATATGCTACTTAATAGAGGTCACCCTCAAACAGTCAAGCCAGAGGAGGATCGCCCATTCGGTCATGGAGGTAGGATGAAATTAGAATGTGGAGAAACTTTATTATATGAAGTGACGGCATGTGTGAGGAGGTCACACATAGGACTTGCACAGTAGATCTATTGCATGCGACGGGAGTAGAGAGGTTGCAAGTTGCATTTGAGGATGTGATTTGTGACCTATAGGGGTCACAAGTCGCAGTCATAGAGCTTAGTGATAAATCACTATGTTTTTAGGATGTGATCTGCAACCTAGAGGGTACAAGGGCTCAGAAAATTCACAAATCGTGATTTTAGTCGTTGGAGAGACTTAACACTTAAAAGTGTGATTGCGAACTTAGTCTAGGACAGAAAAATACAAGTGACAAAGCTTTGAGGCTATGCTTGTTATAGCCTAGGGAATCCCTAGCTAAGTCAAAGGAAGGATGAAACCCTAGGATACCATAGGCAAAGTGTGATAGAAAGTTGAGTAAGGGGGGCTCCAAATTTTTGAAAAGGTCAAAAGTTTGGGGTTGTTGTAGCGGTTACAACACATAGTATGATTACATATTACAACATTAGCCTCACTGGCCTTTTCGTACACATGAACTATGACATTAAACATATAAACATGGGAAGATAGGCCCCAAAACACATGCACACACACACACATATGGCCATGCACATAGAGCTTGTTTCCGCAAAATCTAGCAGGACTTGTAGACGGGTATTCTACAAGGCAATCACTAGATCAAGTGACAACAATAAGGTAGTGGCCCATAGTGACCACAACCACTACCCCTCTTCTCTTTATGAATTTTCAAAAATGGGAGGAATCATGGTATATAGATCACCTAAGAGATATTCTAGGCTTAAAGGTGACACAATAGGCTTCTAAGGCATGACAACTTCAGTACAAGGCTCCAGCAATGAGGAGAGGCAATTTGCTTCCCTTAGACATGCCAAACTAGGCATGCTTGACCTAGGGCTTAATTAATAACATGTGAAATGGAGTGGCTTTATGTCAAGGTAAGAAAATGTTTCCAACCATGTATTCCAATAATAATGGCACATGAAGCCTTCAAGAAGTCATTAAGTTGAAGCTTAACAAAACTAGGGTTTCTCATAAATAAAAATAGAAAGGAAAAGAGAAATTATGGGGAAAATGGAAATATTATCTGCCAAGAGGAATGATTTTGAGGAAACCACTACTAATCTTGATGTAGAATCCTTCCAATGCCAAAAATCTCTCTCCTAGGCAATTTGCACTAAGCCTTAATTGAGGTCGCTTGTCCTTGGAAGGATGGATTCTATGAGAGGGTCAAAATAAGACACAGAAAAGCTGGGAAATTCAAGTTGAGGGTAAGATAAAAGTTGATCACCATTTATACAAGTCTAGTCCTAGTCCTTGGTTGGATGGATTCTATGGGATTGCTAGATCAGCCAAAACTTGCAAAGGAGTAAGGATATTTTGATGCCCTAACATAAAAACCTTGACTATTATCTGAGGGATCAATATTCACTTGAAAGAGCTAATTCAAAGATTCACCAACGTAATTAACATTCACATATCATTCATGAATAATGCATGCAATAATTACATCTAGTTGCCAAGCAATTGATTTTCAACATATTAGGGCACAATCAAAAAATGCTAGATTACCAATATATTCCATACATTAGACATAAAAACATAAATTTATTAATAACAAGGCTCACTTACAAGATAGCATACATTAATAGTCCTTTCATTGATCCAAGATAACTTCTCCGAAGATAAGAATATAGCTCCAATAAACAAAATGATCCATAGATCACATCTCTCCAAAGGTGCAAATAGGTTGAAATTCTCCAAGAGAGGCTGAATTAGTCCAAGTGATGATGATTGAAATGAAAATTCCTCTCCTCTATTTATATGAGGTGGAAGAGCCATAATATTATCTTTAAATCCCCTACTAACAAGTTAAATCACAAGAAACCCTTGGGTTACAAGCCAACCCATTAGCTTTTGATCAAAAGTGCAAATAATGCTACACATGTGAGCCGCTAGGCTTTAAAGTTGACATCATATGTGAAGTAGGATCCAAATGCCATGTCCTATGAGGTGCCAAGTGTGATGTAATAGCATATAAAAATCATTATTTGAGGGTTTGCCCTAAATTTATCCTCAATGTCTCTTTGTGGGGGTGTTACACGTCATTTTGTCGCATTAGACAAATGACCATTAGTTTGGATCTTTCGCTATCCATCAAAGTGTTCCAAGGCATCCCCTTGCAAGGCTAGAACCTAAAAAATCCCAAAGAGAATGAAATTCCTGGATCTCAAGGCCCAAAAACCTATTTTTGACTTCCTACGCAGTTCCTTTTTCAATTTCTATGCATACGCAGAAGAGACCATTAGAAGTTGCACAAAAGTGTGCTTTGTATTACACTGTGGCATGTGCACATGACTCAATGCAAATAAAAAATAAAAAATAAAGTCTAGAAGTTTTGTTAGTTGATTTTTTCCAACAAACAGCTTCGAATTGATGATTACTCAAGCCTGATGCCTCCCGTCATGGAGCTACTTCCATCTCTTTGAGAATCCTATATCCCACCATTTGTGGATATCATCCCTTAGGAAGAGGATCCCAAACCTCCACCTCTTGGCCTATAAATCAAACACAGACCATAGGAATGGGGAGGACCATTAAAGGTAGGCTTATGCTGGAAAAATAGGGCTAGAAGGCTTTTCATCCAAGGAGAAGGTTGGATATTGTTGGAAGAGGTTTGTAACATCAAGGCATTGAGGTTATAAGTTTTTTCTCCCTTTTACTAAATAAAAAGAAATTTTTCTTTCTTAATCAAGTCTTTTCTGATATCATTTGTGAGATTCCTTGATCACTCGCATAGGTTATGAATGGTTATTGATTCAATTATGATGTATATTGGGTTAAGTATTTCATTTATCTTTCATTATATATACTAGATGCTTTAATCCTTTGTATGTTTCTGTCTATACATATCTCCTTTGAAACATTATGGAGAAGATGTTGAAAGCATTGGAATGGTCTCTAAAGAATCAAGGAGAAGCCAACTGTGGAAGGCACTAAAAGGACTTCGACAGACACTTTGTTAAACCGATAAGTGATCCCTCACATATTACTTGTTTCGATTAATCATAAGCTAAGGAAAGATAGCAGTTATTTTCTTGTTGTTACTAGATTTCGTTTGAGATATAGGGAGATCCATCTTGTACGCAAGAAGGATTAGTCCGCCTAACATGGGGCACCAAAAAATGGTATCCATGGGTCTCCAACTGCTTATAATGTCCATCTCTACTCCAACAATGAGGCATTTCCAGATGCTACTAGCCCTCCCAAGTCTATGAAGGTGAGACCATCCTCATCTGAGCCCTTAATAAGTTTCCATCCCTTATAAGGTGCTAAGTTTAGCCTGGGTACATGTCAATTCCAAGTGTGACATCCTAAAGAATCATCAAATCTAGTGAAACGTGGCAGAAGGTCCTGGGTGTAGGAGGTGCCTAGGGTCATGTGTGATGTGTTGTTGCTAGGAGGCCCAAGCCTCTCAATGCTTCACCTATTAGAGCCATTATACTCGTCTAAGGGCCTGGGTACTTGTGGGTAAGGTTCCCAAGGCATGGGTTGCTAAAACACTTAACAATCACAACATAGATTCTAGTGAAAGTAACCAGTCATTAGGGACAAAAAAACATTATTGCATTTAAGTGAATCAAGCTTGAATGTAACGACCTATTTAATACTTCAAATATGGATTCCCTTCTAAAAATAGGGCCTTAAGCTCATGATGGTGTTTCCTCCCTAGGTAGGAGTGGCTAATGGAAAACTTTATTAAGTGTTTCTAACCCCTAAGGGTAAGTAACATTTCCTCAATCCAGTCTTCAATTGATAAGTGTTAGTGAATAATAATGATGGTATGGAGGGGAGAAGATTTCATGGCCAAGTGCCATGGTAAATAAGACCAACTGATGGGGAAAGTGTATAGATGTGAGGGAGCAATTGTGGGTACATGAGTTACCAGCTCGGCCTTTGTTTTTCCACCCATCTTGTGTTCCTTTTACTCTTGCTTGATTCCTCTTTGTATTAATGTTCATATCTCAAGGGTTAGAGCTTGCTTTGAATGACATAGAAGTTGATTACCCCTTAATGATGAATCACTTTATCGCTTATCGGTTTGGGACATGCAAGGGTTCCTTTTTATGATGCAATGGAGTTGTATGTGCTCAGGAATCGGGCGATGGCCATAACGAGTGAGGTAGAGCTCATGCTAGGATTTTTCCCATGTGATAATTTGTATGTCCTAACCATCCTTTTCATTTTGATATTCTTTCTTTTGATTTTGATTTTGTTTTTGTGGCCATGATATGCTTTTTATGTTTATTTTAACTGCATCAACCTCCCAGGGAAAAAATTTTGAGCCCTACCAAGGTATGAGGATGTATACGTGCCAAATCCCAAAGAACCAATACTCAATGTGATTAATCCAAAATAATATCATCATCAAAAAAATTATGAATCACAGAAACTTGAACTCAAAAACCAATGGTCAGTTGAACCCGAAGAATGGATGTGAGACAAGAGCTTATAATGTATGATGAAAAGTGGTAAGTATGGCATAGGGATAGATGGAACTACGTTATCTCAATTAGGGATTCCTAAATAGTGCCCCTCTTATAACCATTAGGAAATTAGTGGAGATCCCACTGGACTAGGATCGAAGATCAATCCCCAATTCACATTAAAATCCCTCCTTCCAGGTCACCCAATAATCCATATCAAATTCCTAAACATAAACAAGCATAAGCATCATATTGCAACATGATTAAAGTACCTTTTCATCGAAAGCCCACCCTCGTCCATGTTCTCTTTCCAGATGGGTGAGAAGAAAATTGATGATGCAAGTGGTGGATATTTAATGGAATTTCATCATATAGTGGTGCTAATAAGGGGATGTTGGCAACATGGTTGATTGACTGGCTATGAGGAATAGGAGAAAAGTTTTCTCCTATAGGGTTACCCATTTAGTGGGTAATATCTGGCTCCAAATCTGAGACATGAGCTTGTCGTAGAATGCATGATCCAATAGCTCAAACGTGGAGTTCATGAGAACGCCACATTCTCTGGGCTCACAGACCTATAACTTGCACATTGAAATCAACTTGTTTGGGAGCATGTGCACTGGGTGTAGGGTATCACCCATGTTCTATATGAATATAATAAATTTGTAAAGAAAATAAAATATATTCTAAACGCAATCTATTTTAGCATGAAACATAATATGAATGATGTTAGAATTCTCATGCAATGTGAAATGCGACTAACTACTCTAATCTATGCTAGAAACAAATATATCAACTAAGTATAGTCACATAACCAATGTAGTGAACATATAATTAGATCAATATCACACCCCTTACCCTATGATTAATCATGAGATAAAACAAGAAAGAATCACAATCATTCATATGGAACTCACATGTTGAATCACAAGGAAGGGAGGTGGGAAAATAAGATGACCATGTAGTATGAAAAGGAGGCATGGATGAAGAGAGAGAATAAAAATCAGCCTTGCACCATTTTATCATTTCTTGTAGCCTGAAAATGGAGTAAACAATGATCAAGCTCAAGAATTTTCATTCAAAATTTATCTCAGGCATACAAATTTTGTTGGTGTCCTTAGGGACATGATGAGGAACACAACTTGTGTAGAATTTCTCACTGTAGATCAACGATTATGCAATATACTAAAGCAAAATACCAAATCTACTTCTACAACAAACTTGCAGAAGCTTAATCGAATATGAGAAAGATCAAATAGAACACATATAACTGAGAATGAGAAAGCAATCACACATGAACACAGAAGAATACTTTAGGGAAAGCCTAAGCCTAAAACCCTGATCTCTGTAATATCATACAAGTGGAAATATGTTCAGATTACACAAAGCTTCAGCTCGCAAGCCATCCAGCTCTCAGCACAATCAAACAATACAACTCACATACTGAATAGACACAACATATGCCTTCCTCTAGCCCTCCAAGCCTCCTATTTCCTTGTGCAGTTTCTCTTGGGGTTCAATGCTGACACCTGTGTGAATTGGCCTCATCACACAACCATCAAACTCAAAAGTAACTGCGCAATCTCCAAGGAATGAATTCCTTCTGCATGCAAGAGATATCCTCCATGGAATATTCCTGCAATTGATAGTACATTGTCCCATCACCTGATCTCAGCTGGGTCTCTAACTGAACTGACATGCATGAGTTATTTATGAGAGAATATTCAGTTATCTGAAGTGCAGCAGTTACATGCATGCATGCATTAACTAATTGAACTCACAATCAGTTCCATAAACTGTTGGAACTAATCTAACTGGACTTAACTCAGATAACTGAGCTAACTAATTAC
>APFE031046126.1:0-12326 GCA_000404065.3 Pinus taeda
GGAAGTGACCTGAACCAAGTTCTGACATCACCTGTTAGGCTTTGGACAAAAATTCTCATCCTCACACTTTCATCATCTATCTCATAGTTTTCAAAATGATCCTGCATCCTCTTGGCATGCTGAATGGCAGAGAACGGGCCAGTGGAGTCAAAATATGAGATTTTGGCTCGGTAATCCTGAGGTAGAGCTACGGGATTAGCAGGTAATTGCAAAGGTGCATACGTCATAGCCATATTCACAAGGTTTGGGGGATTGACAAGGACAACTGGGACAAAAGGAACAATGGGTACCACAGGGGTAATAGGTATAGCAGAGCCTAGAGTGTTGGTCAAGGGAGTTTGTGTGGGGGATGAGGACGTGAGAGGGGGGCTTTGAGATGTGGATGGAGAACTAGGGGAATTAGGAGTGGAGCGAAAAAGAACCTTGATTGGAGTGGAGATGGGGTTGGGGTGAACTGTCTCTGGACTTAAGTCAGCAAGCTTATCTGGCCCTTGTTGCTTCTTGATGAATTTAGGGATTGTATTAGGATTTTCAAAGACAGTAGGCGGGTTTGGGTCAGGATTTGCCCTAGTGTACCGAAGATTCTTCTTGGGACCCAGTTTCTGAACTAGTCTTTTGAGTTTTTTAGGAAAATTTTATATCTGTAAGGACTGGACAAGATTTTGAAATGGCTATATGTGTCTCAAAGCTAGTATGAAGTTTGACTGAATCAGCTCTTCCTTAAAGCTGTTAGTGTTGGACTAGAAACAGCTTTGAAGGCTTCTTGACTGATACTCAGGTTTCAAGTGTGGCTTTGAGGAGACATATAGTAACTATAAAATCCTAAAGAAGTCCCCAGTGGGGTCGCCATTTATATTAACACCCAGGTTGTTCCCTATGACTCCCAAGGGAATACGGCTGGGGTAACCACTAACCAATCTTTGGATTACAGCTTCTAGCCCAGCTGTAATCAGAGAGGGCTCTCTCTATAAGGTTTGTCTATGTTCTGTGGTGATATTAGGCTAGCTATGAAGTAAAGGCTTTTGATTTATGTTTGGTTGGAAGGATGTCTTTATGTACTTAAAGTGGAGATCTGCAGATAAAATTAGTCCATTGGGTAATGGAGTCTGTGGCTATTGGTTTCTTGAAATCTTGAGTTTGAGCAGCTAAAGTTACAGGGCCATTTAGATATTTCATGAAACAAACTTGAAATTGTGATGATGGAGTGTAAACAACCAGTGAAAAGCAATTCAGAATTTTCCACTAAGCTGGGGTGTGAGAAAGGGATGTATTCCTCAGGAGCAAACTTGAATTCCTGAGACAATAATCACTGTGAAGATATAGTGTGAAAGGGTAGCAATTAAGAATTACGTTTTCATTACCATAGCTGAAGAAAAACATTCAAAATAGCTTAGATTGAGTTTAGGGTAATCTGTGATTAAAACCTGGAACTATTCTTTTTCCTTGCTATAAACTGTAAGATACAGGCAACATGAAAGAGATATGAAAGGTAACAAAACACATAACAAAGAGTTATAAGAGAAACTTATTGTGCCATGAAATACGCAGGAATCCTGCAACTTTCAGCTAAACACCAGAAAACATCAAGCAACACAGAGCTTTTGAAATTCCATCATCTTTTGTATTACTTCTCTGAGAGTTACAATAAAAGAACAGTAGAATAGATATGAGCAATCTCTTACATCCAACGTCCAACCCCTGCTAAGTTATGCGAGGGGGAATATATAGAAGTGTTTCATACAAAATATCTCAGGCATTGAGTCATATGAGAGGTAAAATATCTTCATTAACTCGTACAGAAATGGTAGATAAGAAGTTATTACAATCTTTAATACAACATAAATGCTCTTTACTCTTGTCAGAAGATTTTGACCTTTCGAGCTCACTGAGTCGGTTGAGCGTTTTGTTATAACTGCTGAATGACGTGTCTGTGCAGCTCTGTCCTCCTGTAGATTTTCGGCCCTGTCACCTGTGACTGCCAGTGCTGTTGTGGTGGCTGAATATTTGTGCTAAGTTGGCTCAGCCTCTTTCTACATACCTGCTGATGTCTCCTTATCTTCCTGTGTATGAAAACTTAAATATTTTCAAAAAAGAAACAACTTAGTTACTGACTTTGATTCAGAAGTAATTGTATCAAGTTGTTCTAGACTTCCTGTGTGGGCAGTTGATGCCTCAAAATTGACCCCATGGTCTCATCCACCTCTGTATACTTGTAAAAATGGGGAGGCTCATCAAACAGGTGAGTGATTTCATTCATAATGAAGAATAGGCTCTCCACCCTATTAAAAGGAGTCTGTCCTGTTGCTGGCCCTGCTTCTGTTGATGTGCTTGCTGTTTCTGCAATCTGATTGGCAGCAAAAGTGTTGACTCTCTTGGCATATTTTTCATGTGAGAGTAGCTTTCTTGATGGCTCTGTTAGGCTAGGAAGACCTCTATTTTGTAATTCCATGAACCTTTCCTGGAACTTATTGATATCTGCCTGCATATCTTGGGTTCTTCTTTCCAGGGTTTGTACCAGGTTTCTTAGTGTCAGGACCCTTTTGACCATTGAAATGGTCTCAGTCCTGTTGGAAATTCCCATTTTGATGAGCTGGGAACTTGTCCTGTAGTTGAGTACATTTATCATTCTGTTGGCAATCTCATGCATGCTTCCTAGAGATGCCCTTGCCCTTTGGATTTCTCTGTGTGCCTTTCCAATGGGCGCCATTTGCTCATACATGGCCTCAATGTACTCCCACTAATCTGTGATGGACTGGCCAATATTGGCCCATGTATCCTTTTGAGCTCAGATGTCACCTTGTCCAGTGTGAGCTCCTTTTCTAGCTCATTTATTCTCTTTTTCAGAGCCTTTACCTCTCTTTCTCTTTCAGCCACATTCTGCTTGGACTTGTCATATTTCTCATTGATTTTAGCCAGAGTGTCCTTGGCTTGATTTAACTCTAACATTTGAGTCTCCAAGGCTTGAATCTCATTTCTCAGCTTCTGCATGTCAAGGCTTTCAGCCTGCTCTGTTGTTGGTGCTGAGGTGGATGGTGCTGCTTGTTGTGTCTGCTGATTGGGAGGAGCAGTGGTTTGAGGAGCTTCCTCCAGATTAATTGTTTCTGGAGGAGGTTGTGAAGTTTGACCTGCCTCCTTTTGCTGGAATACTGCCTGAAGGGTAGCCTCTGTTTCCTGCAGCTTCTCTTGTGTCTGGATGAGCTCTTTATATAATGTAACCAGCATAGTAGCTACATCCTTGTCTTGTCTGATCTGGGCAACCTCTTTAGTTTGGGGATGAAGAGTAGCTGGGATTTTAATCATTTTTCTTAATGCTACCATATCAGCATCCCTTAGCTTCAGTAACTCCTGCACTACTTTGACATCCTTAGGATCATGCCCAAGTTCTATAATGATCTCCTCTAGAGATTTGATCCTGTTTTCCTTTGCTTGAGAGGATGCCCTTTCCAACTCAAGTTGTGCAGTGGTGTTGTTTAGGCTATTTTGTAGCCTATAGTTCATCAATGTTTTGTCTGCCAAGGAGGCATACACCATCTCACCCGTTTGTTTATGCAATTCAATCTGATCGATTGGGTGGATGTCCTTGGCCAGGACCTCAAGGTTGGTCCTGATATAATCGGCAGCTGACTGTGGTTGCTGCACTGCTGGTGTGAAATGGCTCATTATCATTTTACCCTCATGTACATCATAGGCAGACATGAGTCTTTGCTGGTTTGTGGGAGCCATTTTCAATAAATGATTATATAATTGCAGCCTTAAGGTTTCATTTCTCTTTTTAATGTCCTTAAATTGCTGCTTGATGCTCTTCTCGCCTTCCCTCTGTTGGCCTGAGGAGCTAACTTCTCCTCCTGCTACCCTTTCTTGTTCTTGCTGGAAAGAACTGGCTGAGGCCTCCATGCTGGGCAGGCATGTTCCTGAAGTTTGCCCCATTGGCATTTCTTCTTTAGAAAAAGGGTTTAATATTTGCCTCTTCTCCCCTTGAGTTGTTGAGGCAGTAAGGGGAGTCTCTCTATCCCTTTTCCTGTTTACGTCCTCTCTTTGTGGGGTTTGGAGGACAGAAGAATCAATCCTTGAGTCTTGCCTAGGAGGTGCCATTCATTCTGGTTGTTGTTCTGTGACCATTGGGGCCTCTGTTGTCTGTTCTCCTTGCACTGGCTGCTCCTTTTGTGGCTGTTGTACCTGTTGAGGTTGCTGTACCTATTCTTGCTCCATCTCTTTTTCCTTGCTTTTATTGGGAGCTTGACCTGTAGTCTGGACTGCCTCCTGATGTGCTGTAGAGGATGAGGCAGCTGCTCCTGCTTGAGGCCTTGGTAGAGAGAATACCTATGCAGGAAGTTCCAAGTCAGCCATTTTAAGGAGATTTCTTCTTGCTCTCTCATTCAGTTCTTCTTGTGTGATAGGTTCCTCTAGTGTGCCTCTTTTCCATTTTGGTTCATTTGCATATTGTTCAATGTGAGGCAAGCTTACATGGTCATAACTAGAGAGCCTATATTTGACCCTTCTTAATAATATGGAGTGATTGGGGTCATAGGGTTTCCAGAGGAAACTGGTCTTTAGGCCAAGGCTTTCCAGCTTTCTATCAAATTCTTTCTAGCCTTCCTCCCTTCTGTTCCAAACAAGGTGGCCCAATTGGTTTTTTACTTTCAGCTGTGCCTTCTTGCCCTTGCCTGAGAAGTGTATAATGTCAGCATTCCAAAATTGCCTGAAGTATTCAAGGGAAAATAGTCTCATGGGCACATACTTGGGCAGTCTGTATGGGGGTAACTCACAACCATATATTCTGATAATGGTGTAGTTTTGGTAAAAATACCAATCCCTGATGTTGTACACTTTGGAGAACTGAAGGATTCTCTGCATCTCGTCTGTCCGTCTTGGAGGAAGCGAGCTCATGAACAAAGACATGGCTGGGTGGATGAAGAGGTCTATGAACTCATAGTAAGTGTATGGAGAGTAGGCTCTGCAATGAAAAACTGAGCTCCAGTACACTACAGACCTTGGATTACCTTGTGCATCCGTTCTTTTGACAATGAAGGAGAATTTCTCATGCTGATAGTATAGAATTAAGTGGTAGATGTAGGAGGTGTATCTGAACACCTTCTCTCTTGATAGGTTCATAAACTACTCATGCATCTTATCTGATATGTAGGTGGCATAGTCACAATAGATTGGAGTTTTGCCAGCGGAAAACATAAGCATCATCACCAGTACAGTCTCATCAATAAATTCAATTGATTTGTAACCGAAGATGGAACTGATCATATCTGCAAGGTCCCTGCCCAATGGGTTGAGGTAGCCATCAAAAATAGGAGGGTAAAGCACAGTATCGGAGTTTATAAACAGTTGGTTCAGCTTTGTGATCTGAGCATCTGTCAACATCTTGGCTCCTTGGTTGATCAGATCAAACAAAGATAAGGGGACCAATTTCTTCTCAGTCTTAAACTGCAGCATCTCTCTGATGGCCTCAAGGGTGATGTAGAACACAACTGAGCCTGAATGTTCAAGCACAGCTCTCTGAGTGGGATCATAGCATACAACACACAGGTGAATCAGGTCAGGGAATTGGTTGACCTGAGGGAGCCTGAGGATTGTGAGGAAAGAATCCCAAATCCCCAATATATTTGTCCTATCTTCATGTTTAGCCTTTAGCTCATTTAGCAGGTGGAGGTGGAACTTGCTATGTGAAATGAAGTCTTCTGCAATTTGGTAATCTAGGTCTGCTAAAGCTTGCCACTCCAGTTCTCTCTGAGGGGCATTCAAAGGGGCAACGTTGAGGGCCACAGGTGCAACTAAAGTCTCCATGGTTACTTAATATTTGTTTTGTATGTAGACTGATGTTACTTAGACTGGGCAACAAGAGCACTGCCTGAGTGAAGAGGTGAATTTTGAGAAATAGAGGATGTCAGGGTAAGCTTGCAGTAATTGAAATACTACCCACAGTTACTTTGAGAAGGTGAATAGTTATCTTCGGCAGAGCCTTTTTTAATAATTGGGTGTAGGCACCAGGTTTTCTGTTCACGACTGCGCGAACAGAGTGCAGGTTTTAATGAGGATTTTGTTTTAAACAGGCACTGTTATTGAATTTTGATCGTTCATTTTAAAAATGGGAGCTTGGCGCAGGATGTTGCTCGGTGAATTTTGCGTCTTTTAGTGCCTTAAGTGAGTTTTCAGTTATTGTAGACAAAAACCAGGTTTAGAGAAGACTTGCAGGGATAAATACCTGGTAAGCTTGATGGTCCGAGTCACGAATGCAGGTGGGTAGGCGCGCCGAAGGTCTCCAGGTCAATTTGAGTAGGTTGGTGCAATTGGTCGTAAAATGCATGCAGAGGGCGCAACAACATCTTTTGCAAAAAGTGCAAAAAGAACGCGAAAATTGGCAAAATATGGCTTTTTTGGGACATTCGCGCCTTTTTCGGATGACATCAGCATGACGTCATCAGGGTCAGGGTAGGATGGGGTCAGCATGACATCATCAGGCGACGTGGTGGCTTATGAGTGGTCCACGGGGGTGGTGAGGTGGCAGACAGGTGGAGCAATGGTGGACGGGGATTGCAGACGTGGCGATGACGTTGGCATGTGACGTTGGCAAGTGGTTTAATGGAAAACCGGAAACTGCAAACAGTTTTATATCGGACCGCTTTTTATATGGAGAGGAATTTGTCAGGGGGGCTCTGATATGATTTGGAGACGATGCGTGGACCCGGCCTGACATCAGCCTCTGACAGATATTGGACAATATCTGTCGGACGTCGGGGCCGGTCCGATATCCGCGTCAACCGTCAGATAAAAAGTGCTTGATCGGACGGTCGACAGGCTAGTGACCTGCACGGATGATACGGCGTCGGGCGAGCATTTAAATATTATTTTACATGGGAATCGTGCCCGGCGGGACCATTGTAAAAATTATCGGGTTTGCATGGTTTTGTGCGTATTTCTTTGTAAAGTCCCGCATAGTCAAAACTTTAGGGAAAGGCGAAAAATAATAATTTTCCCATAAATTTCTTTGCGAAATAACATAAGCCTCAAAACTTTGGATAAATGGGTTTTTGATAAGATTTTGTATAAAAAGCGTGTATAGGCCCCAGACTTAGGATAAAGCGAAAAAGTGGGTTTTCAAGGTACTTTTTTCATTTTGAGCGGGTCTAAGGGTAAAAAAGGGTTTTTTCAAGGTTTGTTAGGCAAAATGGAGGTTTGACTAGGTGGATGAGTTCTGAAGGTGAAAAAGAGGTTAGGCTTGGGTTCTCAAACTTGACCAGATGTCAATTTGATTCCCTGGTAATGAATCATATGGCTATAATGCCAAGGAGGGGATATTTATAGAATGTTTGGGGTTTAGACACCATGGTGTTATAATAGTAGGGAAAGGGGGACATAGGGAGTTAGATAATAGAAGTTAGGGGTTAATATGGAGGGAGAAGGTGAATGAGGAGTGATATTACTAAGTTTATTTGAAAACAACTTAGCTTAGGGAGTAGATCAAAATGAAAAGAATTTTGCACAAGAAATGTGGCTCTTAAAGGAGACAAGAACCAACATAAAAGTTTTGAATTTCTTTTATAAACACAACTGGTGAAGGGATGTTAATAATGAGTGATAAATCAAGAAAGAAGGGAAGTTAGACATGCTCCTTTGTGTTGTTTTCCTTGTATTGCTCAGCAAGATTCAGCTTGGAAGGAACACCACTTTTGCAACCCCATCTACCTACCCATCTATTTGCCTAGCATTTTTTGTCTCTTCTTGGAGGGTGCACTTGGACTTGCAGACCCTTATGTGCCTTTTCTTATCCATTGGCTTTTTGCTTTGATTTCATATCTAGCACTACCCTTATTTCTTCCAAGGCCCCAGATTAAACAGTTCGGAACCTTAGCTTCTCTGCCTAACTATTGATCTGCCAAGATTAAGCAGTTTGGACAGACTTCTTTCTCTATTCTATAACAGAAAATTGAAACATGGCATGATCCAGATTTGACTGTTGGACTATCCATCAAAATTTAATAAACATGAAGGCATGTACACACCTTGTCTTTCCTTGCAAATATGGGATCTTTGCATCAGCAAAGCAGAGCATATTTGGCTTTTGAATTTGCCAATCATGAAATATGAAACCTATTGGTATAGGTATCCAACAATAAGTTCAACAGATGACACCAAACTTGAACAAGAAGGCTTCTGTAGTCAGATGATGGAAATGAGGTAGGGCTGAAGGACTTATATTTTTCGTTCTGGTGTCCCCATTGGTCTCCTGAATGGGAAAGGTACCTTCTATTCTTGCTCCATTTCCCCTAGCATTTCTGTTTTCAGCCATTGGCTCAAGAGGAATGTTTTCTTCTTCTTCTTCCCCTATAGGTTCTTCAAATATGTCTTCCTATTCACCTAGGGGTTCTTCTTGATTGCAACCACCGAAGAAGAGAGAAGGTTGGCTATGTGAAGCAATGGGGGTGTTGGGAAATTTTTTTCCTGATTTATCTCTATTCCTATGAGGCATGAAAGGAACTATTTTTGCTTGGTTTTTTTCTTTTCCCTACACTGAGAGTACTTGTAGAAACTGAAACTGTGATTGAACAAAACAAATTGCAACTAGCTAAAATGAACTTGCGGAATGGAAATTTCTAGAATTGAAGAGGAAAGCAAGGAAATGCAGAACTTGAAAGAAAAGAAATGACTAGTCTACTTTTGCCGAAATGAAATTTGTAGAATTGGAATGAAGAGCAAAGAAACACAGAACTTGAAAGAAAAGAAATGACTAGTCTACTTTTGCTGAAATAAACTATTAGCAGAATGTTGCAATAGGAAATAGAAGAAAGAAGTAATCACGGAATACTTCTGACGCTTCCCTGGAAAAGGCGCCAAAATATGGTGGGTGCCAGAGTATTGCAACAAGAATGCTACAACTCCTCGGCTGCCAAATTTACTTTTATCAACCCAGTAGTTCCTAACAAACTTGGAAGCATCAGTGTTGTATGCACAAGTACTAATTCTCATTGCAAGTTGTCACTTGGTTAGCCGACGCGAGATCACTAGGAGCTCAAGCCAACTTCTATAGATTTCAGAAGAAGCTCTATGTGTGATGAAAAAATGAAAGATTACTCTACAAAAGCTATTCTAACTGCAGAAAGGAAAAAGACTCGAATGTAAAGCAAGGCCTAGTAAACCCTAATTAACAAGTTAATTCTACTTTTGCCAAAAACACTATGAAAAACATGAAAGTGATGCCATTACCTACTCAAGAAAGAAAACAACATCTAACCATGCTATTTCTGGAAGTAAATAAGAAAAAAACTTATTTTTGGAATTTTATGTGAATTTAATTATGCATCTAATTTATTGTGTGTGAGTGTGGCAGCAAACAGGTGGTGTTGGAGGGTGGTTTTGGATCTTAGGAGGATAGAATATGGTGTGGATGGGTCGTAGAAGGTCTTAGGTGGCATTTTGGATGCTTTTCCCACACTCGGCCTTCAAAAGAAATCCTACAGGAAAAACTAGAGGAGGAAAACAAGGAAACTACATGAGGCCTACAGGAGGAGGTCGAGAGTAATTTATGCTATTTTGAGGGTGTGAGAATGGGTCAAAAAGGTGGTTGAATATTGGGGTGAGGTGTTAGAGCACCTAAGGTCGAACATGAATCATTAGGAGAGAGAAATATGATTGGGTTTGCTAAAGGGGAGAAGAAGAAGTTCTATGAAAAATGAAGGAAATTAAGGCAGAATTGAGGTGAGGTTTGGGAGACCTGTAGGGCATGGATCAGATGGGGAATGTGATTGTTGATAAACTAGCCTACTGCTAGAAGAGATCTACTTCATAGAAGCTGACAATCAACCAAGAAGATCAAGCAAACAACGAAATGAGTGCATCTAGGAAAACAAAGTTTTGCATTAAAATGATCTAAACTATGATCTATGAAAGGGAATGCTGAGAAATGTTGTAGGAAAAGAAAGCATGAAAGAGGACAATTGCACATTAGGAAGTGAACATGATAAAGGATATCTAAAGCAAAGAAAAACTAGACTATGAAGCTACTAAAGAGCTACAAACACTAGAAGTCCTATGAATGAGGAAAATCTGTGTTTTTGGGGCGGCAAGAGAGTCTTTGCCTCAAATCATTGTCCTAGAGGGAGGAGGAGAGGCCAAGGCACTATTGCTAGCATTCTGAATCTTTTCTTATTCCTTCTTAACCTACTATAGAAAGCACAAATCGAAGCAAACTACTGAATCATCAAAAGCAACCTATTCTTAACCATAAAAGAAAAATACATCTAATAGAAAATTAATCTACAAACTAAAGTAAAGCATTCAAATACAAGTAAAGAGAAGCTTGGCTACTTGGATTGGGCCCTAACCCAAGAGCTTCAACCCTTTGAGGTAACTCAATGCTAGCTCAAAAAGGATTCCATCTTCATTATCATAAAAAATAGTAAGACTACATAAAACTTTCACAAAATAATAAGCTCGAAATTTGAGCAGAGTTTACATAAGCAAAAAATCTGACCCTAATGAGGCCCTACGTCTCTCTACTTATACATCTGAAGCTACCAACAACTTCCTTAAAATTAGGGAGGCTTGGCTCCCAAAACTCGAGATAACTATCAGTCATCCTCCACTTGCTTGGCTTCCTTCTAGTGCATGATTCAGCGACTAGTACTCCAAGCTGAATGAAGGGGAGTTCGAAGTGAGGAGTAATAAATGAGGGGGATTCCCTCCTATAAGTCCTCTCCTATGTCTACTCTGAGTTATTGTTGTCATTTTACCACTGGATCCTTGGCTTTGACCTCGAAATCCATCAATAATCTGCATTAAATACATGTTAGACCACATGGCATCATAACTAACTCAACTCAGTCTATAAGCATAAATATAATCAGAAAATCATACAATAAGCTAAGAGAATGGTCGATTTGACTAGGTTAGGAGGTAAAATGAGCCCATATAATTACACATTTATGAGGCCCATCAGAGAGTATTCTTGTCAAAATATCAGAAATATTGTAAGACTATAGATATTCAAGATGAAATCTTTACTATTGTGAGAAATGATGATGGGACTCTAGAGGACTACTTCGAAAGATTCCTGTACATCCTCCAAAGTTCAAAGCACAAATTTAATCTAAGTACCATTAGAACCTTGTTCTTATGGGGGCTTAATGATGATGCTAGGAATAATCTAAATCTGTTAGGACAAGGGGATATTGCTCAAAAATCTTTTGATCAAATCTGTGACTTGTGCAGGAAAATTCTTAAGTAATGAATATAGATCCAGTAAATGAATTCATAATAGAAATAAGAAAACCGAATCTACTAGTGCTATGATTGTTGGATTAGAAAACAAAATGGATAATATGAAAATTGGAATAATGAATATTGTTAGTAAACAAATAGACTCTTTGAAGTTTCAACAAAAACTTGTAGAGGAATAAGAGTCATTGTCCATCTTGTGTCCAAAATGTAGAAGAAAACATCTTTTTAAAGAATGTCTTCTTGATATTAAAGAAACTAATAAATGTGGTATTTGTACAGAGAACCATGCCATGGAAAAATTTCCCTTCATGCTTGGGCTGAAAGCTGTACTTGAAGGAGGACAACCTGAAGTCGAATCACTGCATGATATGGGATCACGAAGAAACTAGCCTCAGGTATGTGCAAGTATGGATCTTGAACCTCTACTACATTTTTTTGGTTATAATGCACATTCATATTCCTATCCTAACACTAGTCACTCTCAACATGGGCAGCTTGGGAACCAATATCA
Source organism: Pinus taeda (assembly GCA_000404065.3). Lineage (NCBI taxonomy): Eukaryota > Viridiplantae > Streptophyta > Pinopsida > Pinales > Pinaceae > Pinus > Pinus taeda. The sequence continues at coordinate 11,738 of APFE031046126.1, forward strand.
TTATGGACAACCATCCCAATATTTGTAAAAAGGATGGAGAGGTCCAAACCATTCATATCATTCACACCGTTCCTATCCTGCACCTACGTAGTCATACCCTCCTACATATGCACCTTACCCAATGCCACAAGCATCATTACCTTAGCTGAGTCAGCCAATGCTACCATTGCCTTTACCTCCATTATTTTGACCTTCTGAGCTGCCTGCCCAACCTGTAGGTTTTAACCCCGTACATAAATTACCTGCATATGAATTCTAAATCACAGGAAAAATAAAAATGCGAGAGCATAACACATAAAACACATATACACAGAGATTTCCCACTGGATCTCAAAACCGAGACTACCAGCTTGATTTTTCATTATGTTCCTTTCAATGTTACAATACATATTTATACATGCCGAAGCATCCAATACCATGGACCGAAAATCATCGCGTCTAAAACCGTGGACCGAAAAAACCGTAGGTAGGTTCGCCCAACCTAATATAGGGTCCAAAAAAAAATTTTCTCGGGGCGTTGTCCCGAACCCCGTAGAGGGGGGCTACCCGCCCCCCTCAAACCCCCCGGACAGGGGGGGCTGCCGCCCCC
>APFE031046135.1:0-14844 GCA_000404065.3 Pinus taeda
ATAATATAATAATTAAACCTCTTAATATAATAATTAAACCTAGATGTAACAAATGCATGCCTTAATAGCTTTGTAAAATTAGACATTAATACCTTGTCCTTACCTTAATTTAAGAGATTCAAAATATATATAGATGCCAAGAGTGTCCTATTGTAATATAGGAAAGAGAATTTGGACGAGTTTTTAAAGTTCTAAACTTTCCTTCAAAGAAAATAAATTTCATCATAAAAATTGAAAACAGATGACCCTTACCTATTATAGATGTACTTAAAAACTAAATAGCTCTTTAGTGTTTACCAAGTTTATTGAAAAAGTTGAGATTTCTTTATAGTTCCGTCACACCAGCCTTCAATATCTTAGGTGGGGAGCACTTGGCCGAAATAACTGATATCTCAGGGGTTTCGGATAAAATCATTATAAAAAGACAAATAAAGAGAACTTTTCAAAAAGGTAATTCATGCGTCATTCCATGAATAAAACAATGACGCTATAAAGCGCTGGAAATTTTATTTATATTTAGTATTATAAATATATAATAAAAAAATTATTATAACAAAATTATTATTAATCATTTTGATTTTATTTTATTTTTATTTGGTTTTGATTTTAATTATGAACCACAAATATTTGATGGTTGGAAATGCGTTGTCAAATTTTTATTTTTATTTTATGTGATTTCTATTTAAAATTTTTGCTTAATTCATTATGGATCACATAAAAAATTAACTCTTAACTCTTAAAAATTTCATATTTTGATTAAAAACAAAAGCGTTAAAGAATTTCTATCATTTACAACAAAGATATAAAACAAATTTTTAAAATTAAATATATTTTGAAAATATCTAAAAAATTGATAGGGAAGATGCATCATTTTTTTTTAAATTTATTCATTTACAAGCATTCGAACAAAACATGTGTTATAATCTAATCGATCAATTAAAAATAAAACGAAAAAAACTAAATCATACATCGTTTATATGACAATATGCATAAAAAATATGCACTCTTAATTCTTGAATATAAATTTCAAAACTTCCTATAAAGATATGATAAAGCTTTTATGATAATTCCAATAATCCCATATATTCTGCCTACATTTCTTACAAAGTTTTAAAAAGAATCACATTTTCTTAAAAGTAATGTGAAATTTATTGAAAAAGGGATACATGAATTCCAAAAATCGTGTTGTGCAATTTTATTCAGGAATTCCAAAAGTGGGGACAATACTTTTGTCTGCATCCCATAAAGCTTATTTCCAAATAGCATAACCATTTACTTTTGAAAAGTAGATATTATTTATTTAATTCCGAAGATACTACAGATAATCTATTTGGTACCCAGTTTATCAAGTTTTGCATTTCTTAAGATTTAATTATGCGTAATGGAATAAGATTTAATTATTTGTAATAGAATTAATAAATAGTTTATTTTTTTGTTATACGATTTATATTTATGGGTTGGGAGTAGTGTCGTGGATTATGTAATATTGGATAATCATGTTTTCAAATGTATAGTAAAATTTGACATTTGAAACGATCACAAGCCCAATTCTAACCATGGATCTGTATTCTTAACCCTAAATCTTGACATGCACACCAACCACATGCAAAAGAAATTTGATAGTCAAAGGCACATTAGTTTTGACAAAAGTAAAATGGACCTCTTCTTACAAGATTTAAAGAGGGATCTAGGTTTCTTAACATATAAGATAACATTGATCTCATTTGCTACAATTCTACTACAACCCTTTCCACTACCAGTAACAAATTCTCTACTGAGGTGTTGTATAAAAAGAATAGTAGAACTTCCAACCCTTGGTATGACAATGATTGTAAAATTGCAAGAAAAGCCATTAGATATGCTCCTAATGAAACTGCAAAGCTTGAAAAAATAAGTATGTACAAAACTCTTATAAAAAGGAAGAAAGGTCCTATATTACTAAGAGGCAAGAGTGTCTTCTCCACCTTTCTAAAGTTGAGCGTAATTTTTTTTGGAGGAATATACGTGTGCATAAAACAAAACAAAATAATTCGATCTCCGTGAAGAACTAGGATACTTATCTTAAGAATCTTTATGACTCTTTGGATGCCATGGGAATTATCTTAAACACTCTTATAGAGGAGGATATTTTCTCTGTGGAAGACGTGGAGTTTGGGATTAAGAAACTCACTAATGGGAAACACAGGGATATTGAAGGCTACCAAGATGAAAATTTCAAAATGGGAAGGTCTATCTGCATCTCTCATATTCATAAGTTTTTCAATTTGGTAGTAAAGCGCGACTTCCCTAAGCCCTGGACACAAAGCCTGATTATGCCTATCTTTAAAAAGGATAAAAATGTTCTCTCTAATTGTAGGGCTGTCATGCGGAAAGAGTTAATCTTGCGGACAAAACCAACCTCCCTAGAAGCCTAAGACTTTCTAGTGACAAATAAGACAATTAAGAGCAATCCTTCTCTAAACATGCATTTATCATACAAGAAACCAAGTGTTGAAGATCCTACCTGTAGTCCAACGCTCTTGTAGTAGTCTAGCCTCGTCGATCCAGATGAGCTCCTCCTTCACTTCGAAACCTGCATTCACTAACAATCAAATGATTACATAGCACCTGAATATCTCATAAAATAAAACATATTCAACATATAGACCAAGGATTATATGAAACAACTCATTAATAACAAATTGTTGAGAAGAATGGACTTATTTGTATTAATAGGAAACAAAAGAAACCATTACAACCTGAGCTTTGGTGTTGTGCAAGTTCCTCCCAGGGTCCAGCAAGAGTTTTCCTTTACTTTGATAAGCTCACCCACTTCCAAATGAAACAAGAAAGGATGGAATCTCTCCTCACAAGCTTCTACAAGGAAGTCCTAATTCCAGCAGCATCTACCCTTTGGAATGTTCAGCTTTCAACCTCCCCTCCTTTGGCCCAATGCCTGTACTTATAGTGTTCTAGAGGAAGTTATTCAGGTCCAAAATCAATGGGATACTCCCTCTTTTGGATGGGGTAGCTCCTCTCTTGATGGGATAAGTTCCTCTATCATAGGGATGCATGAACCATCTGGAGGCGCTCAATACATGTCAAACAATCTTCTAGAATGCTCTAGAAATGACCACAAGTAACTTTTTTAAGATGAAACTCGCACCTTTTGACCTTTACAGGGGTACGCACCCATCCCTTGAGATACAGAGCGTACAAGTACGCAGGTATAATGAACTTGGGATGCGTACACGCAGGTAAGGTAGAGAGAAACTGTGTACCCAGAGATAAACATGTTTTTTAATGACTTTCTCTCTTTCTTGAAGTTTGACATGGAGTGCAGAGGTTTAAGGCTTGCCAAGGAGGATAGCATGACTGTTGATGGAGCCATACTAACTGCAAATAGTCATGGTGACAAATTTGAGTGTAACAAGTGCATATGGCATTCTTATAGGCACAGGTTCCACAACCAAAATCAACATCTAACTTCAAGCAAACTACCTTTGAATTTGAGGCAAAGGATGTTCATCCTTTGGATCAAATGGACATGCACAGGAAGACAGGAGAAATGGTCTGCTCAACCTTCACCCAAACTACCCTTACTGCTTCAAAACTACAACTTTCTTTAAATAATGTTCAATCTTAGCTTAAACTGGAGAAGGTTTCCTCCCTGGCGAAAGATAACAGAATCAAATATTTGGAGGAAATGGTGATCAAAGTAGGTTTTGATCCTGGTAATTCAAAGGCCATGGAATAAATCATTAAAAAGAAGAATGATGACATAGCAGCGCTGAAGAAGCAATTGAAGCTGGCAACAACCAAAGATCCCCAGGCAAAGGAGTTAGGATAGGCAGAGTTACAAAAAGAAGAAATGGTGAAGCTACTGGTAGAGTAGACTGCACAAATCAAGGAGATGGAAGCAGAGATGGATAAATTGATAAAAGAGAAGGAGAAAAATTCTCAACTAGCGGTAGTTCCTCTTGATGCAGTACTAATTGCATCCATACTTCAAACAGGAATTCCTGTAACATCTACAACAATAGGAACATCCTCTTCTACAATACTTCCCACATTGACTGCAAATGATTAAATTAAGTTGGCCCAGTCCCTGGAGAACATGTCTATAGAGGGAGAAGAAATAAAGAAACTAAGAGAGGATATGAAATTCCTACAGGAGAATAGCAATATATATGAGATTTCTCTCATGACAGAGATGCAGAAATTCCAGACATTGTCCTAGAGATTGCAATAGATTGAAAAAGACACTGCCATTGGTAATACCTTGGCCCAGGTCAAAGAAAATATTTGGAAATAGATCAATGAAGATATGATAGATATATGTTCTTCTATACAAATTATATTTGAGTAGCAAGAACTGATTGAAAGATCCAATGAAGCCATTGAACAAGTCATAAAATAGTTGGGTGACAAACCCAGTGAAGCTACTAAGCTCATCAAATTCCTTAATTCTAAAAAAAAACAGGAATTAGAAGGGTTGGAGATTGAAGATAGAAAAAAAACTATACTGGAAGTCAAGAAGGTGCTGACTAAGAGAAATTTGGTAAGACAGCTTCAAGAAAAGTGTTAGACTCTGGACATTGGCGTACAAAGATTCTTCAAAAAGATGGAAGCTCTCTACAAAAAGGGAGTTCCTAATTTATTGGTAATAAACGAAAAGATTAGTACGTGGCCTGATTACAGTGAGAAATTAATGATCAAGGCTAAAGACAGTTCCAAAGTTACAGGTGGAAGAATTAGTATGACAAGAAAAGCATTCTTGGAAGCATTGGCATATGACCTAGGCATTCAGTATGAAATTAAGCATATATTTATTTCCAAACCAACTTTTTCTAAATATACTGAAGTCGACGAGGTTTATATAAATTTACTGAAGACAACATCCCGAGTGAGCAGCGCTGGGATAAATTATGTGAATCACTGGAGTAAGTAACGGATTTTGTTTTACAACTCAACATCAAGAGAATAACATGATTCAAAGGGCTAGAGTGTCAACAATTGCACAAATTTAGTGCCAACACTTCAAACAAGTCGAATTTTCCTAAATATTTGTAATAAGTTAGGTAGATTAAGTTTAGGAATTCCTAAATACATCCTAGTCTATTTTGACAAGATATTTTGTAAATATCTTATAAATACTTCTCTTTTAGAAGTATCAAGGGTTGTTTTCTGCATGGATTTTTGTATTCTAGAACATTATTGTACTATTTTCGTTTGATGGGATGATCAGTAATAAAAAGGAAATTCTTCATAGGATTCATGTGTCAGACTATTTGGTGATGCGCTTCTTTCACTGTTAATGTGTTATTACTTTGTTTCCATACTTATGTTTTCTGAACTTTGAATTATTTTACAGAAAATTGATGAACAAAATTTGTTGAAAAATACACTCTACTTCTAGCTGAAAATAATTTATATGTTTTCTTCTGATAAAATGTTAAGGAATTCTTAATTTCTATTTAACTTCTATTGAACTTATATCTTTTCTTCCATCCCATTTCACTTTAATATAAAGGATCCATTTAGTTTAACTACCTTGTGTGAAACTCCTTTTAAAAGCTGAAACATACCCCTTTTGAATTGTAGACACCATAGCCCAATGGAAGGTTCAGGCACTTAATCAACCAAACAATTTAAAACCAAACTTTGAACACTCATAACTAGCCTAATATCTAATGCAAAAAAGTTAAATCTTACAGAGAGAGCCCTCTTTGAAGCTAGTAGGGCTAGATCCCAGCTTCCAATGTTGGTTTGTGGTTACCTTTTTAATTTTCTTTTGCAACCTCAGAAATTACAGAGTGCTAACATTCTGGCGACCATACTAGGGACTTAAAACAATCCTTCATTTCATTTTCAAAAGGTTAAATTCCCTAGTTCCTAAAAATTTATTTCAGGAAGAATAATGTTTCAAAATTTAGAAATAAAGGATTAGAGGTTGTTCTTCACTTTTAAGATCTGGCTCCAAGAATAGTTCATACCAGATCTAATCCTGATCCAGAACCACCCGAAATTTTAGACAATCCTGAAAAGATACTAAGGAAAAGAAGTCTAGTTGAAAGCCAAGGAAGTAAGAACCCCCTTTCTAGGGAAAATTCCCTTCTTGAAAACCTCTATACCATACAAAATATTCAGTTTGACTTACCTTTTGAACACAGTCTATTCAGGACAAAGTCTGAAAGTTTTATTGATTAAACAATAATTGATGAAATTGTTCTGCAACCCTACAAACCTGTAGAACCATCTGTTGAACTTGATTTGGATCAGCAAGCCCTCCAGAACTTTGACAAATTGCAGGATCTTGTATCAGCACTTGATCAAGCTGTGCACCAAGCTTATATTCAGAAAGCTATTGAACTTTCCGATCTTACCGTTGTAATATAATCTTGCTCTTACCAATATGTTAAGCTAACATCAATTTCCCCCACCCCTTCTGCAATTTCTACTACTCATCCAATAGTATCACTAACAGTAACCCAACCTATTCCAACAAATTCTATATCTGCACCTCCCTTAAGACCACACATCGTTCCACCCAACATGGCTACTCATTATTCCCTCTAGTTTACTTGCCCAGTTGCATGATATGCCCCAAGAATATCAAATAAGGATTCCCTAATTCGATAACACTAGTGCTATCAATGCACAACAACACATAGACAAGATGAATGACTTTTTTTATCGTCATGACGTAGATGAGAATGATGTAAAACTAAGGCTTTTTGCCCAGAGCTTAGGTGGAGAGGTAAGAAAATGGTTCAAAAGCTTAGCAACAGGTAGTATAGTTGACCTTGCTATCTATCACCAATCTTTCCTAAATAGGTGGGAAATAAAAAGGGTCCTCTCTAGATCCTTAATGAATACAAAAACCTTAAGGGAGGACCTAATGGAATTGTAGAAGAATAATGTGACAGATTTAATAGAGTGTACAATGCAATTCAAACTTCCATCAAACCTCCCCCTGGCTTGGCCCTGATACATTTCCCAGAAGGATTCGATATTGATATGGCTTATCAACTAAGAGACAAAGATCCCACGACCTTAGAGGAAATGCAAGCTAATGCACTGAAAGTTGAGGCTAATTTATTAGCCAAAAAAGCTAAATTGAAAGCTGACAAAAGGATTACTATCAAAGAGGAACCCTATCTTCTTCTACCACTGATTATAAAATAGACAATTTACTTAGAATTGTGGAGAAAATGATGGATATAATAAGCATAAATGATAGGGCTCCTCCCAGAGAAAACCAAACTGGTCAAATCAGAAACCCAAACCTAGAAGAAACCAACCCCAAATCAAACAAAGAGATCCAAAAGGTCCATATTAGCAGGTAAGACTTCGTTTCCAAGAGAACTACACAAATGAGGAGGCAAACATAGTTGATGATATAGATGATACTCAAATAAATTTAATGGGAGTAAATGATAATGATTCTACCATTCTTACTCAAGAAGAACAAGACTGTATTCTACTATCTTAGGATGAAATAGAGCCTGAAGAATCAAAGGAGTATAAAAAGGGTTTGAAAATGCCATTATGGAAGTCCATAAGCAATACAATCTGAGGAGTAGAAAAACACCTGATACTCTAACTAAAAAATTAGTTGTTCCACTTGCTAAGAAGAACATTGAGATTCTTGCTAGAAAGAACATTGATGTTCCAGTCCAAAATAGACCTATTATTGCATCCAAATCAATTCAAACAAATGATCCCTCCACTAGCCAACAAAGAGACATATCCCAAAAGGATTTCATTGATAAACAAGAGGTTTCCAATTTAAAAAAAATTCAGACATCATTTAATATAGAACAAGAATTGGAAAAGCTCGAAATACCCATTCCTCTAACTGAACTGATGAAAAAAATGATATACAGATTGCAAGTAATGAAAGCTTTGAGCATAGGAGAAAATACTAATACAGTCAATGTATCAGATGATCAACCAGAAATAATGTTTGGTTCGAAAGTCGATGGTAAGCTCCAAGATGGAGACGTACCACCCTTTTACATTAGCTTAAGCATTCACGACAAAATCTTACACAACACTATGCTTGACTCAGGGGCCTCTCATAATCTTATGCCTAAAGTAATCATGGAAAAATTGGGATTAGACATTAGTAGAAGATATAAAGAGCTGTATTCATTTGATTCCAACCAAGTAAAGTGCCTTGGACTTATTAAGGATTTATGTGTCAACTTAATCCAAATACCTACCAAAGGTGTGGTAATGGACATAGTTGTTGCTAACATACCTCCTAAATATGGCATGTTTATTTCACATTCACAGGGAGCTAAACTCCAGGGAACCCTACAAATGGATATGTCTTATGCTACAATTCCCGTATTTGGTCAAAATAGGAGACTATATAGGGAAAAACTCATGAAATTCATGGTCACAACTCAGGAGAGACCTAATAATTATCCCTTATATTCTGTTAATTCAGACCTTGACTCATTTATTCTATATAATTATGGAAATGTAAAGGAACAAATTCCTAATCAAAACACTGCATTATGTCACACTGAGGAATGCCAAACATTAATCAATGAACATGATAACTCAGATGAAACCTTATGGAATTTCATTTTTGATGGATCTGTTAGTAAAGAAGGAGCAGGAGTTGGTGTATGGGTTTCTAATTCATTCACTCATCACTTAGAGGGTCACTCCTATAAATTGAATTTCCAATGTTCTAATAACGTAGTAGAGTACGAAGCCTTAATCTTAGGGTTGTAGCTTTTAAAGAAGCTGGGTACTAAATGAATTTCCATCCATGGAGATTTTGAGTTGGTAATAAAACAAATTAAAGGAGAATATTCTGCTAAACATCCTAGGATGAGAGCTTATAGAAATGTTGTGTTGGATTTTCTGGAATCTTTCATGGAATATAGTTTGTTTGTGGTTTCGATAGATCAAAACATTTCTTCCTGATGGTCTAGCTACTTCGGCAAGTACTTGTAACTACCATTTCGTCCTACTTGCCAATATACTGTCGAAGTAAAGAACATACCGACTGTACCTGATAACATTAGATACTGGTAGGTTTTTGGAAATGATGCCCAGATTGGGAATTTTTTGCAGTCCAAGGATGAATTTGAAGATGCTTATATAGATACAGAATGTGATTTAGAAGATACTGTACATAATAGTGTGAATAAATTAGAATTAAAAGAAATAGATCAAGAGAAACAAGAGAAACAAGATACTTAAATTTTGCAACTGAAAGACAATATTTTGCCAAGGGGATTAGCTCCATCAGAAGATTTGTTTGACTTTAATGATGTAGCTAAGAAGCCCAAAATTGAACCCGCTGGAGCTGGAGTTGAGCAATGGAATATTAGAACTAAAAAAGAACCTAAGATAATCAAACTGTCCAAATCATTACCCTCAACAGAAAAGCTAAAGTACATTGAATTGTTCAAAGAATTCATAGATGTCTTCACTTGGAGTTATGAGGATTTGAAATCCTATGAAACCAGCATTATACAACACAAGATTCCCTTAAAAGAAGACCATAAAACTTTTAAACAGAAATTAAGGAGAATCAACCCAATGCTTATGCCTCTTATTGAAAAAGAGGTTAAAAGAATGTATGATGCAAAGATCATAGTGCCCTTAAGATATTCCAAATGGGTGTCTAATTTGGTTCCAACTCGAAAAAAGGCTGGTGAAATCAGACTCTGTATTGATTTCAAGAACCTGAATAAAGCCTCTTTGAAAGACAACTACCCTATGCCCAAGATGGAACACATTCTACTAAAGGTGGTTGGATCTAGCAGAATTTCCCTGTTAGATGGCTTTTATGGCTATAATCAAGTCTTAGTACACCCTGAAGGCCAAGAGAAGACAATGTTTACTACAACCTGAGGCAATTTCATGTATGTGAAAATGCCTTTTGGTCTAATGAATGATGGTTCCTGTTATGAAACCAACTCACAAAAATATAGAAAAGATAGATGAACACCTTAGAATTCAGCCTCTTCGAGGGGGCAACCTCCTTTACATTACACAAATGAATAATTATTCGATGATTAAAATGACAAAACCTCCTTTCTATATATAGGAGTCTAAGGAGTCACAATATAACCAAGCCGACCTAACAATAATAATATAAAGACACAATAATAACAATAGAGGGATTCTATGGCATAGTAATAACAATATGGGGATAATAGGGTACAACAATATTAATAAGGGATACAACTACAATATTAATGGGGGCATCACTAGTATTATAGGGACCTAACATGCCCCCTCTCCTTCAAAAAGTGTTGTCCTCAATGCTTGAGTAGTTCTGGATGCTTCTGTATAAAATTCTCATCCTCCCATGTGGAATCTTCAACGGATAAGTTCTTCCACTTGATGAGATACTCTGAAATGGATCGATTTCGTAGTTGTCGAGTTCTTTTTTCTATAACTGCTTCTGGTTCCAATATAATTTTTCCTTCCTCGTCAAGTTCTGGCAATATTGTTTGAACTGGGAGCTTGTCGCCTATAACCTTATTTAAACGTGAAACATGGAAAACTGGGTGCACTCGAGAAGCTGCAGGAAACTCCAATTTTATGCCATAGTACCAATATTTTGCAACACCTTGTACGAACCATAATATTTTGGTGACAATTTTTTATCCTTCTTAGCTTGCTTGAGGGACATTTGTTTATATGGTTGTAATTGTAGGAATACCCAATCACCTAAATCAAAACTTCTTTCACTGTGATGTTGATCTGCCTGTTGTTTCATTCTATTTTGCGCCAACACGAGGTTATCCGTTAAGAGTTGGAGAACTTGTTGTTGATGCTCGATGTGATGTCCCACTGCTTGAACCTTAGAATTTTCTCTTAAAGATGATGTGATGGATGGTGGCTGATATCCATAAAGTGCCATAAATGGGGTCATTTTTGTTGCAGTATGGAAGGAAGTGTTATACCACCATTCAGCTAAAGACAACCATTTGACCCATTGTGCCTGTTTATTAGATACAAAGCAACGAAGATATCCTTCCAAACATTTGTTTACTATCTTTGTTTTCCCATCAGATTGAGGATGATAAGATGAGCTATGAGCTAGCTGAGTACCAAGACAAGAAAATAATTCTGTCCAAAATTTTTCTGTAAAAGTGGGATCTCTGTCACTTACAATAATCTTTGGGTTTCCATGTAGTTTTTGAATTGTTTCCATAAATGCTGTAGAAGCTACACTGGCTTTAAATGGATGTGACAATGCACAAAAGTGTGCATACTTGGTAAGTCTATCAACTACCACCATGATGACACTCTTTCCCTTAGGGTAAACCTATGATAAAGTCCATTGAAACCTCCTCCCAACGTTGGCTTGGAATGGATAAAGGTTGTAAAAGACCTGGTGTCTTAATTGTTTCAGCTTTATTTTGTTGGCATACCAACATTCCGCCACAAACTTTTGAATATCCGATTTAAAGCCATCCCAAAAAAATTCCTTCTTAATCCTGTAGTAAGTTTTTAAAAATCCTGAGTGCTCTCCTAAGGGAGAAGCATGCAATTCTAGAAGAATCTTTTGTTTGAGTTGGGAATTCTTACAGAGGTATAAGCGATCTTTGTACCATAACGAATCATTTTCCAGCTAAATGTATAATATGTACTGGAATCTTGTTGTAATTTTCGAATAAGTTCCCACACTTCTTCGTCATTCTTCCATTCCTCCCTTGCTTCGTTTATCCAATCTGGTTGGATAATAGAAATGGCGCACAACCAATGCTTCCACATCCTCATCCTTTCTTGAGAGTGCATCTGCCACAACATTTTACTTCCCTTTTTTGTATATGATTTCAAATTCATAACCCAACATCTTTGTGACCCATTTTTGTTGTTCTTTAGAGGATAATCTTTGTTCTAAAAAGTATTTAAGGCTATCATGATCCGTTTTTACCTTGAAGTGTCTTCCCATTAGGTATGGTCAACATTTCTTAAGTGCATGTAGTATTGCTAGCATTTTCTTCTCATAAATATCTTTGTGTAAATACTTTCCCCTGATTGGACGACTTTCGAAAGCAATGGGTCTTTCATCTTGCATTAAAACAACACCAATTCCTTTTCCGGAAGCATGACATTCCACAATAAAGGTTTTTGTGAAGTTTGGTGTAGCTAAGATCGATGCTTGGCACATTGCCTCTTTAAGATATTCGAAGGCTTTTGTTGCTTTTGGAGTGCATGAAAATGCATCTTTCTTCAACAATGTTGTTAGAGGTCCTGCTATTTTCCCATAATTCTTAGCAAACTTGCGATAATATCCGTCAACTTGAGAAATCATCGCAAATGCTTTATGGATGTGGGGATTTCCCATTCCTTAATGGCTTTAATTTTGCTAGGGTCTACCTTAACTCCTTCATGAGATACAATATGACCCAGATATTCCACCTCTTGTACTCCGAAGAAACATTTGGATCCTTTTTCATATAATTGTTTTCTCCTCCAATAGTTGTAGCACCTGTCAACATGTTCAACATGATCCTTCCAGGACTTGCTGTAGATTAGTATATCATCAAAAAATACTAACACAAATTTTCTAAGGAAGGGTTTGAAAATGGAATTCATCAATCCTTGAAATGTAGAAGGTGCATTGGTAACGCCAAAAGGCATGACCAAAAAATCATAGTGACCCTCATGAGTTCTAAATGCTGTTTTTGGAATGTCTTGAGTCTTCTTTCTGATTTGATGATATCCTGAACGAAGATCTAACTTGGTGAAGTAAATTGATCCATGCAATTCATCCAATAATTCACCAATGATAAGAATGGGAAACTTATCTTTAATAGTGAGCTTGTTGAGCTTCCTATAATCCAGACACATGCACCATGATCCATCCTTCTTGTGCACCAATACTACTGGAGCAGAGAAAGAACTTTGGCTGGGTTGAATTATGCTAGCCTCAAGCATTTTTGCAACCATACGTTCAATTTCACTCTTTTGGGCATAGGGATATCTGTACAGCCTGATTTTTGGAGGAACACTTCCTGGTGTTAGGATATTCTGACACATAGGAAATAGTTAAGTATAACTTGGTCTAGTGTAGAGTTAGGTAAAGTGTGTTTCTTTACTATGTACTTTTGTAACTTACAATCCGATGGTCACGATATGTAGTGAGTCCGACGGTTCATTCTCTCCTCCGTATTACCGACACTTGATTCGTGGCTTAACACCCGATTGGTCCATGATCTCTATTTAAAGAGCATGGAGGGTCATTTGTAGGTTAACTATTCATGAGAGAAGCTTATTTAAAATTTCATTCTTTTTTAATAAATTGCCTGAAGTGGCCGCGTTGGCTCAGGCCGTGGACTGTTTCCCTCTTTGAGGGTTTTAACCATGTCAAAAATACTGGTATATTGATCTGTGATCTGTTTGTGAGCGGTGTCCTTTGGTGTTCTGTCTGAGGAACTTACCCTGTAAATTCCTACATGGTATCGGAGCTATTTGAGGGCCGCGTCCGTTGGTGATCCAAATTTGAAGTTGTAGAACTGCATCTGACTGTCGTTTCCTAGATCTACTGTTTCTGACAACTTTTGGGCCGAGAGTACTGCTCTATTGTGTTAGGAGGATCTGTTCCAGTGAAGAACCCCTTTCGGTTCATGCGAAAAGGTTTCTGGTAGCCCTAGCTACGTCATTTTTAAGATCTGGAGGTATACAATGTTTATTTGCAGTTTCTAGTTATTTTCTCTCTGTTTATTATTTCAGTTTATTTAGCTTCTTTTTTTATTACTGGATCTATACCTTTCATTTCTGTGTATGCTCTTTGCCTTGCGACTCTGTGCAATCTGGGCAAATCAGAAATAGAGAGGAAGGATTTTTCTCATGCGTATGCTCTTTTCCGCTGCACCTTAGTGTGATCTCGGAAAATCAGAAACATTGAGGAAAAAGTTTAGTTTCCGGGTAAAGCTAACTTCAAGCCGTAAGGTTTGTTTTTTTTGTATGTCCATGTTGGGTTTTGTGTTTTTTATTTTGTAGGGAAAAAAAAAGAGGTTTGTCAAGCAAGCACGCAACCCAAAGCTTCAGTGACTAAAAAAAAAAACAACCCCCCCGTCTCTCTCTCTCTCTCTCTCAAACTTTTAGTTTAGCTCACTTGGTCCAAAGCTAATTTATGAGAGTAGAGGTCTTGAGTTCAAGTCTCCTTTTTGTTGAGCTAATTAGATTAAGTTTGGAAAGGGGGTGGATTTTTCATTTCCGCACATTCCCGCACTTTGTCGGCATCTTCATCAACTTTTCTTCAAAAAGCCATAACTTCTTCATCCGGAAGCCGTTTTCAAAGTCGTTTTTTTGAACCAGCCTAATTTTTCGAGATCTTTCCATTGGAACACTTAGTTTCAGCATATATAGCTTCAATTTATGTTAAAATGGAAAGTCGATGCCAAATTTTTCTTGATAGCACCAACTACTTCCAATGGTGGTCCTACATTGTGGATTTACTTAGAAGTAAAGGTATTTATAGAATAGCCACAGGCCAAGAAACCAAACCAGAAGATGAAGATAAGGCAGCTAAATGGGAAAATAGGCAAGATCAAGCACGTGGGTTGATAGGGATGTCTATTTCTCCAGATCTTAGATTCTATATTGCAGAACTTGATACTCCTGATGAAGAAATGAAATAGATTACTAAAGTTTTTGGAATAAAAAATGAACTTAGACCTGATCAACTCAAAAATGAGTTGCTTACATTGGACCCCAATAATTTTTCTTGCATTGAAGATTTTTTGTCCAAGTTCAAGACCCTTAGACTTCTCTTGGAAGGTGTTAAGGTTAAGAAGGAAGATAGTAACCTTATCTATTCCATTCTTACTAAGTTGGGACCAGCCTACTCTGTGTTTGTTTCCACCTTCCATT
>APFE031046139.1:0-18866 GCA_000404065.3 Pinus taeda
GGAAAAGTGACTTTGGAAATAAATGACTAAGTGGGTCTTTATTAAAGTGGGGTGAATTAAAAAATAGAACGTGAGATTTAAATGTGTATTTAATCTCAGCCATTGATCTAAATCTATTTCAGCCATTGGATTTAGGGATCACACCAAAGTCACTTGGATCACCCAAAAGTCATTTGGAGTTATATTAAGGGAGGAAAATGAGGAAAAGATCACATTCGATTCAATTCTTTCATGAGCAGATTGAGAGAAGGAGAGCAAGAGAGCAAGGGAGATTTCTGGACAGTGAGCTACGAAGTATCAGCAACGGAGTTTCAGCAGCGGAGTAACAACAACGAAGTTTCAGCAGGGCAGTTTTTCAGCAAGGCTGAGTTTCAACAAGGCTGAGATAAGTTGTAAAAGTTTGCTTGCTGATTTTTGCTGAATATTTTCTTGCTGTAAAAATGTTTTTTTCAAAAATAAAGAAGAGCTTTCAAACTGGTTTTCCCCAAGAGTTGTAGGGGGTTTTTCTAGGGTCACATTGACCAAAAATATCAGTATTTTAATGTGTTTTAATGGCTGTTTATTACTGCTGATTTTTATTTCTGCAATTTCCAGCATTCTGTAAATTTTCCAGAATTTGTGTTTTCAGCAAAATTTATTTTTTCCAGTTTGTTGAATGTATGGTTATGGGAAAGGGCATTTAACTACATGGGAGAAATAAGGAGAAACTGAAAACCGGGGTGGGAAAACAGAAATTTTAACAATTTGTTCACTAGGGTCTTAGATTGATACAAAGCCCCTAACTTGTTCTACAATGCCTTTTTTTTTGGCTTCTCCTTAAACATTCAACACTATTGAATTTGAGAGACACAATTATATTGTGTTTTTTTCCTTCTAGACCAACTTGGTCAATTCTTGTGTCAACATCATTGTTGGTGCAATAGTAAGATCCACTACGATCCATTGATCTTTGTGCACCAAAAGATCTTTCATTTTGAGCTTCCATAACTCAAAACTCTACCCTTTGAATTTCTTGGCCTGTATCCTTGAATTGTTTGCCATTTCCTTTCATTGCAAGTATCAATATTGTAGATCTCCCATGGTAGCAAACCAAAACCCTTAGCCACAAAGGCGTTCCCTTGTAGCCAAATTGTTCTAATATGAAATGTCGGTTTTAACCTTGGATAGTTAATTGCTGCAAGTAGATTCTTAATAAAAATAGAAAATTTTGCAATGGCACATACACACATTTAACATAGAGATTTTACCCTGGAAACTCAAACTAGGAAAACCAAAAAGATTTTGCAGTATATTATATCTTTACAATGTATGTCAATGTCAACATTTGAAGGATGTTGTATGTCGGTATCAACAAACTCCCCTAGGTTGTTCTCCATGAGAATTAGTGAAATTCTCTCCTTCCATGGACTAAAATTAGATGCCCCTTCCAGCGGGTCTTCAAATCTCAAGCCTTGAAACCCTTTTGCTGGAAAAAAAATTGTTGTTATAACGTTGTGCTACTAATATTCCTGTCGTCAGAGTTTCTAGTGCTCTGATACCGTGTTAGCTTCTAGGTTCAAATTTTTGTTTCTTGCAGCTATTTTATGTCTAGAAAATATTTAACTCGACAATTAATTTTGCGCTGTAATAAATTTCGAAAACTGCAAAACATAAATACTATGGTACTTTTTAACTCAATAATTTTGCAACAGAAATATTCAGAAAATCAGTCACAAAACAACCACTAAAAAATATAGTAAATTTGCCCCAAACAAATTCTCCTTCATTAAATTTTCTTTTGAAAATTTAGGGCTCCCCTCATAGGGAAAATGGCCCTCATAAATACGCACAAAAATAACAATAATAGAACCTGAAAAAATCCGTTGGATTTTCGGCCTAAAGAAATTCGCCCCCCTACCCCCACCCCACTTCCACCAGAGTCAACTCAGCTTGTGGCAGATCTCGGCCTCCACCTATGAATTTTGAGCCCCCTCATCTACATTTCCTATACACTAGAAGAATTTGGCCTCCCTTGCTCCATGCGGCCCCTGATTGGAAACTCAACCTCACTCTACAAATTCATCCTACTCAGAAAACTCAACCTCTCCAAATATTGACCTCCACTTATTTCCCTTTTGGAAAACCCTTGTTGTCCCTCGGTGCTCACCTTCTGATTTCTTCAACCTATCATAAACCTGTAATAAGCTCATGCAAATTTGCTGTAATCCCTCCAAAAAATTGTTTTCTTGATCCTCTCCCTTAGGGTCCTTTTATATTTTCAAATTGAGCAAAATCCCTAACCCTCAATCTCCTAAGTGATAGATGGCTAGGATTAAATCCTAACCCACTTAGATCAATAATCGAGATTAGATCTATGTCACTAAAATAATTAAATATTTATTTTTGGAAATTTGCTCAATTAGCCAACATTGATTAATTAAATTAATTAATGTGCTTTTCCTAAGTTGAACTTAGGAAAGAAATCATATTAATTGCTCCTCTCAAACAGCCACCTAAAGAAGACTTCTTCTCCTGCATGCTAGACACAAGCCTATGCAGAAGACCTTCCAAAGCTATAAAATCAACAGTCACCAATAATAGTTCTCTGTTTTCCTCATCTTTGTGTAGGGGCCTCGAAACTTTGCCTAACATGTTGATGTAGTAGAAAGAAAGGCAAAAGCATGAGCCATATGTTAAAATGCAAAAGATTGGTGGGGATAAATGAAAGTGTGTGGACAAAAGCTTAGTCTGAGCTCAACCCCCTCTTTAGCCCTCACCTAGCTTTTAGCTAATACCTGAGCTATCTAAATAAAAGGAACTTTGAATATCTCAACCTCAATGAGAAAGGAAATGTTTCTCTTTTAGGGGTCATTGATGAATCAATGAAAGCTTGAAATTTGAGCTATATATGTGAAAATTAATGCTGAAAAAAGTGCAAGGTAGCTTGTTTACAAGTCATAAGCTAGAAAGACATTTGAAGATGATGCTTGTGTAAAGTAGTTTGATACCTTTCACATTAAATATGGTCCACTTTGATACTCTTATGGTTTGTGCACCTATGATGTTGATCTCACTTGGTTCTATGAATATGTTGCTAGATCTTTGCTCCCAATTATTGTTGCCATCCCTTGAGGGACTGTATGATGCTTCTCTTGCATTTCAAACAGGGTGTCTAACCGCACTTGATGAGTCCACTGGGAACACTGACCTAGGACTTTGACCACTTATTGAGGAGCATTGACCTTGGGAGGCCTTCAACATAGTTGATGACACTCTTCTCTCCCTCTGGGACCTAAAACATTTCCCTCCAGAGCCAAGATGTTGCTTACAGAGCTAGTGTACCCCAAAGCTGACAGGATGCCCCTAGGTTGGCATTGCACCTACTTGATTGACATTGCCCTCTTTCAGAGGAGATTTGAGGATGACGATGACTTGGAACCCATCTCGAGGGGATGGTACACTACTTTGCATGATAACGCCATGCCCTAGCTCCATGACATCCCCTTTATGGTTCTTAGATTGATGATGCGTGCAAGTTTGAGAATGTCTTGTTGATGAGGAAGCCTTGCTTGATGATTGGAAACCATTTGATGAGGAAGCCTTGCTTGATGATTGGAAACCATTTGATGAGGAGATGCAACTTGTGGGATGGGATGCACCCCCTTAAGGCATCCATGGCTCTTTTTGATGAGAAACGTCTTTTGGAGAAGAAACGCCTCCCTTGTGGGGATCTCTTGTGGAGATCCACGAGTGAGCTTAAATCCCTTGCGGAGGGATTTCATCATCCATGGCTCTTTTTGATGAGAAACGCCTTTTATTGGGGACACCTCGTGGGGATTGTATCCAACCACCGAAAGCTGGGGAGTAGTTGCTGAGGTGACGATGGTAATTCTCCCATTGTTGCTCTCAATCTAGATTACTTAGTGAGGCTTTGTACTAGGGTGCTAGATTTTGCAGTAATAGAACTTAAGCAAAATTTTCTTTGTTTTATCTACTATCTAGTAATGATAACAAATTCTGAGATTTCAAGTTGATAAAAAATTATAGCAATGATTTGCTATTAAAAGCATGCTAAATGATTTATTTCTTTATGATCCAATCCCTTTAGTGTCATTCTAACTGGTAAAGCTAATAATTGATGAAACTCTCTACAATTTTTTATCCCAATGCATTGATATTGAGTGTTATCATGCCTTGCAGAACAATGAGCACCTTCATGGTTACAGTCCTATGGAGATAGAGGTAGGTGCAATATCATCCTTCTTACAGACTTGTTTGCCTCATAGTGACTATGTCTCATTTTGGTAAAGTACTTTCATGTGTGCAAAGGTACTCTTTGTTCACAGCATTCACTATTTTTCAAAGTAATTCTGTTATAATCAACTCATTATACATGGACAGGTGATTGCTTTGCTTGCAAGATATCACAGAAAGAAGTTCCCACGTAATAAACATGACTGCTTATCAAAGCTCCCGCAAGAGGTATATTTGAATTTCTACTTCCTTGAAGAGGCATTTCTTCTCTTACCACATCTCAGATGTTCCTTCACAAGTGTATGAAGCTGGCGAGATAGAATTACCTAAGACAAACTACAAATCCTTTCTTCCATATGATCATATTGTCTTGAATATGTTAATGTCTAAAGGTCCAAATAATCTATTTCTTCAGAATATACTGTTTTCTTTGTAAAGAATGGAGCAATTGTATATTGTAAATGCCCGATTTAAAGACTTTTGAAACTAGAGTAGCATTCATGCATCAAAATTTACCTATAATGCAACTATGTTTGTGATCCTGATTCTAAAGACTATTATTTTAAAGAGACATTCAGTACAAGAGGTTCCATTGTTGTAGACTAGGTGGAGTAATTGGACTATTGTATGTTATGGGGTCTTATGCTAGCTAATTGTTCTTGCAATTGGTAGGTGTAGTGGTTCACTACAATGTTTTTTAACAAATTTACACTTTTACCAAACAGAACACAATTGCTTTAACAAGCATTGAACAGGACATTTTGTTACAACCTAAATACCTATATATAGAAAACTAAATATTGTAAAAAATGCCTGTATGAGATTTCTGCTGTCCAATTTCATTAACTATTGTTGACTTAATTATGATTAAGTAAAAGGGCTAACATAACTATAGTTTTTTGTTACTATGAGTCTTTCGTCTATATCCAAGGTTATAGGATAAACTAGCCAAAAATTGTATTCAGACACACTTGCTGCATCATGGTACTAAGAGGGGTATTATACTGCCTTGAAGAGTTAAATAGGATACCATTGTTAAACACACATCAGTCTAATGAGTAGTCTATGTAGGGTATTGGACAAACTAATATATATATACATTGAATTCACATAATTTTCCTTATGCCTTCATATATAGTTTTTCTTCCTGATAAAAACCTTGCAGGATCTCCCCATCTTCCCTGGAATATTCAAATGGAGGGCAGATCAACCGCCAGCCAGAATAGCGGCTAGTAACACCAAAGGACTCAACTGAATTTGAATTTGTGACCTATGGCTTCCCTGTTGGCAACATGCATTGGGCAGATGGTTCAACTGATTGAGCTAATCTTTGCTTCTATGCTTACATATATGTTTACATATCTACATGAGGATGTTTTCCCTTTACAAGTAAAGACATTGAAAACATGGAGGTTCTCTACCTTTCTCTATATATGTGTGTGTGAGAGACACTATGTTAACAAGAATGGGTACCCAAGTGGAGCCATAAGGCGTGTTAACAAATGTTTATGAACGCACTGCACCAAACTCATCTCTCACCATTCTTCGGTGTTTCTCTCATAGCATCCGTAACTAGAGCATTGGTTTTAGGGCTTCACAGTACAAAAGTGCAATACCCAAGTGTAGTGGCCTTTTTCCTTGTTTTCTTTTTTGGTGCATATGAGCAGTCAGTGCTGGTATTTTCTAAATTATTACAACCACCTCTCCTAAGTAATATAGAAATCTGCTTTTCATAACATCTTAATTAATTATCAAAATGCCCACAACAAACTGTAAACCTAAAATGTATTTTTCTATTATTTCCTTGTTTTGTTTGAGTCTCATTATGGCTCGCCATATGTGCTTCCAATGGGTCAAGTAGATTATTAGAGAATTATTTTATACTTTTTTCAAGAACAGAATATGTTCTATTTTTGGCATCAAACGAGCTAATTCTCCTTCTGGTAGTATGAAGTCAACATTTCTATTTTGACATAGGTATCAATATAAAATTCAAACCAGAGTGAAAACATTTATACCTATGCCAAAATTTGAATCTTGATACCTGTTGTCAATATCTCTCAATGTCTGTGATGCATGTATTCTGTATCAGATCAGTTGATTCAGTTGATCCTGTAGAATCTGGCCTGTAATTATTTTTTGATGGTGCAATATATTTTAAAGCCAAATTGCAACATTCAAATATGAGTCTTTGGACTTTGGTATCAAGATTAAACTCAAATCAGAGTCTTGTTACTGAATGGTCTAGGAGAAGGTTTGACTTTAATGTGCATTTCATGTCATTTTACATTGATGATTTTTCGTCATTGTAAACAGGTGCAGAAGAAAGTTGTGGCACTTTCTGCTATAATTCGCATTGCTGTTGCATTTGAACGTAGTAACTTCAGTGCGATTCAGCATGTGGATGTAAAGTATGCCAAAGAAAAATACATTATTGTAAGTGCCTAACTAGTAATCCCTATCATATTTATATTCAGTGGAGTCATATTTCCAAAGTACTGAAAGTTCATGCATTTTGGTTAGTCTTGGTTATTTTTGTGAAACTCATTTTGGCATTTTGTCATATACCAAAGTTACCGACATACCATGTTCTGTTCTTTGGGATGATAATCTATTTTAGCCTTTTGATTCAGGACTAGATTTATTCTCTTTCAATTCTGGTTGGAATATACAATCTATAAGTTCAGCCGGAAAGAATGCATTATGGTCTTGGATAAAACTTAACTACTGCTAAATCTTAAATAGTGGTTACATGGTAGTCAAATTTCGTCTTAATCTGTTAAGCTTTTGTTGAAGTAGAATTCCCTTTTAAGTGTTTACATGAGCCCATTTTTCTTGGTGAAGTATTCAAATCTGCTTGCTTGATTTTCTTAAGAATGATATTATCATTTGATTCATTAATAGATGAAAACCCAGGGTAACTAACTTGCTATCGTGCTTAAAGGTTGTCACACCATCTGTGGATCCATTACTTGGATCTTCCAGGGATGTATCTCTCGAAGTTTGGGCAGCAGAATCTGAATCTAATCACTTTGAAGAGGTAACATTTGAGTGATTGCATATTACGGATAAAAGATAAACTGTTGAATGTGATGTCAATGCCAGATTAAAATTCTTTAAAAGTTAAAACAATATAGAACCAATATAAATCAATGTTTTTTGTCAACTTAATCTGGGTCTTTGTTGACGTGGTTCATTGTATTAATCTTTGTCACTGTTATTAGCACATACTTCTTTGTACTAATCTGTGTCATTGTTACTAGCTTCAGTGATGATAACAGGAACTTGCCTGGGCATTATCTTATTTTCTCATTTGTCTCTGCCCATCTGTATGAATTCAGGTATTTCAAAGGAAAATGTCAATTGCGGTAGCTGGTAACACAGCCACTAATTAAGTTGAAGTTTGGCTTATTGATCCTAGTAAATGAAAGAGAGTATAGGCGGCAGAAAAAAAACTTCAGCACATCTAAGAGTTATTTTAACTTGAATCAAAAGGAAATTTGTCTGGCACTGAAGGCAGTGAGAGCTATTTTAACATGAAACAGCAGCAGTTTGTCTGGCACTCAAGACAATGCCTTGCATGTAAGGGGATTTTGTTTATCCTTTATCTGTTGGTCCTAGCCCTTTTTTTAGAATGAACATGGAAAATAAAGAAATAATGTCTCCAGATTTGTATCTATGCGTGTATTAGGTGTGAATACACCCTGCTTTCGTTGTAACTGTCCATAATTGTCAGGGAAAGCAATGTAATATGATCATTTTTACTTCATCAAACAACTGCAGGAAAAATTTTAAGAACAGAATTTTTTCTAAAAGTTTAGAAACCTTGGCGAATCTTACTAGTCCCTAATATGAAAACTATAAAATGTTTGGTGGTACTTTTGTAACAATAGTCAAACTTATAATGATTTTATATATAGTCTCTATTAAAATTAGTGATTTTTAAAATAAAATAATTTTATAGCATAAAATTTGCGCGAATCATTTTTAGAAAAAAAATGAAATTGTTGAATCTTTTTAATGGAAGAAGCATGGAAATTAGCCCCCCTACGAATATTAGCCCTTCCTTCAAACAAGCCGATGTAAGGGGTGCTTGATCAAAGTTAACCTTTTCAAGCATTCCTGGGCCTCGAAGTAGATGTAGGGCTATACTCTTTTGATTACTAGTATTACGATCTGTGTGCTCGCCCTCTAGTGTTTGGTATCTCAGATCTAGTTCTTTTACTATTGGCTTGAGATAAATACTCTACCTCATTATTGCAGTGGGTTTCCTCCTGGTACTTAGATTTTCCCACTTAAACAGTTTGTTCCTATGCATTGTGTTGAATGTGTTGATGATTGATACAATGGCTAGTTAAACCAATAGAATGTTATTGCGAAATTAAGTGAACACATTTGTCATCATACCCTGTTTGATCTGATTATTTAGTGAGAGTACTATATTGTTATGACCAACTTTCTTGATCAGGAAAGGTTTTTTTGTTTATGTTTTCAGGTTGGAGTGCATTTAAGACCCAATGTTTGGTGGCAACTCAATGAGTCTGAATGGACCCTCCAGTGAGAGATAATACCACCAGCAAACTTCTAAACCAGCTCTGGGGGTCAAGCCCAAAAGACCAAAGTAAGAAAGTCTGATGGCACTGTAAAAGGAGGTTGGAATACATAACCCTTACTGGGACCGGGAAGATCAACAAAATAAGGAGTTACAGCCAAATTTGGGATGAGTGACACTGGAGGATGTCCCATGCCAGTAGAGACTGAAGACAACCATGCAGCAGACTCTGAATGGGAACAAGGTGATGAGCAACCCAATTCCCCCAAGGGTTCATCAGGTAGATCCAGGTTCAGCAAGCTCTCAAAAACCCCAAAGAGCAAGAGGCAGCACATTTGAACCCTGTACAGAAATCTACTTGCTTGATTTTTAAGAACGATATATTCCTTTCAATTTATCAATAAATGGAAACCTTAGTGTGATCAACTTTTTATCATTTTTATCATGTTTAAAGGTTGTCATACTCTCCGTTGATCCATTATTTGGGTCCTTCAAAGGTGAATCCCTCGAGATTTGGGCAGCTGAGCCTGAAGCTAAGCACTTTGAAGAGTTAAAAATCAACAACTTAATGACTGATTGCATATTGTCGATAAAAGATAAACTGTTGAATGTGATGTCAATATTAGTTTAAGATTGGCTAAAATAACAATAGAATCAAGATAAATATCTACATTTTTTTGTCAATTTAGTCCAGTTTTTTGTTGACATGGCTCTATGATCATTATCTCTTGGATGTTGCATCTAGTAATTGTATAAGTCTTAGTCACTGTTATTATCTTTGGTCATTGTAACAGGAACTTGCCTGGGCATTATCTTATTTTCTCAATTATCTGTGTCCATCTGTATGAGTTCAGGTATTTAAAAGGAAAATGTCAATTACAGTAGCTGGTCACTCAGCCACTTATTAATTGGAGCTGAACAGATTTTTCCTAGTAATGCAAGAGAAAGTATAGGCAGCAGCAAAAATACTTGAGCACAATGGCTTACTTAAACATTAAAGAAGGGCAATTTATATGGCACTCAAGATAGTGCCTTGTATGTAAGGGTGTTTTGTTTATCATTATTTGTTGATCATAGCCCCACTGATAGAATGGATATGGAAAATAAAGAGAGAGTCTTTGTATGGAGATTTGAATCTACATGTGTGTTGGATGTGAACACATCCATGCTTTCGTTTTAGTTGCCCGTAATTATTGGGCATGGCAATGTAATATGACCATTTTGACTTTATAAAGCAAGCTGATAAGGGTTGCTTGATCAAAGTTAACCTTGTGAAGCGATCCCTGGCCTACAGGTAGATGTAGAGCCTAGGAGAGTAGTTTACACTCTTTTGATTACCATTATTATGATCTCCGCACTTAGATTTTATTGTTCAGTATTTCAGATCTGGCTCTTGTAATATTGACTTAAGATAAATACTCTGCCTGTTTTTTGTAGTGGGTTTCCTCTAGCGACTTGTGTTTCCCATTTAAACACTGTGTTCTTATGCATTTTGTTGAATGTGTTGATGGATACTGTGACTAGCTTAACTCATAGTTTTAAAACCCAGCCTCATTTGAACTGGAACTGGTCAAACTAGCTGGTTGGACAAGGCCAGGTATCAAACTGGCCAGCAACCAAGATTAGTGGGCCAGTTTGTATAGTTTGATATGAAAACTGGTACAAACCAGCCAAGGCCCAGCCGGTGTAGTCCTGGACCTTTCTCTGCCTCTTTGTTTTTTCATGCCTTTTAGATCTTTATAGTTGTCCATGGCCTATTTTGTTATTCTTCAAGTGCCAGTTTCGGATATAATATCTCATGCGGTTATTTTACCCGGTAAATGAATTTTTCTGTGTTATGAATAAATATAGAGGGAATACCGTAAATGATAATAATCATAAATAATGATTAATTAATTAGTAATTAGGTTGAAGAGTCATGTCTAAATGAGACATGATGCTCCATGAAGAGACACCTGCTTGGTATATAAGCAAGTCTCTCACTCTCATTTGTATCATCTATTTCACACATTTAATATATAATATTTGTATCCTCATGTATATATTTATATTCCAAGTCTTCTGGAATAATTAATCTGTAAAAGGAACTTTGTTCGCTTCATTTGGTATCAGAGCAGTCGATCCTCTCGTTGTTTCACTGCTGCACAAAGCCACGCACTTCAATCCAAGCCTTTGGCCATCAACATTTCTCAACGTTGTTGCCGCATAATTGAAATGTTTCGCTACAACAAGCTTGGAGTTTCTCCATTGTTGATTCGCCAATTGGCCCTTGGCCATTAAAAAAAAAAATCAAAGTATAAAAAGAAAACTATATTAAAAAAAAACGTTACATACAAAAAAGTAATAAAAAAAATACAACATATAAAAAGCAAATAATACGATAAAAAAAAACAAGTCGCCACTGTTGTGGCCTTCTCCCCCGATAACTAGTCGAACCCACTATCTCCGCCAAAGGCAATCCTAGGCAGCCTGCCCTCGTGGCCACTCTGTCTGCGCCTCCGCTCCCTGTTGCGTCTGTCCCTCTACACCCCCGTCACCCCCGACCACCCGTCACCCCCGACCACTCTGCTGCTTCCGATGTCCCATCTATTGGTGTGCCTGAATCCACTGACCGTGTCCGCTATGTACCCCTGTTCCACGTCATTGTTCCCTGCTCTGTTTGTCTTCATCTTGACATTACTCCACTGTGCCTATCATGTTCTCTTTGATCTGTCCACTGCTCTCGTGTTCAGTTCCCAGTTCGACAGCATTATGATAATCAACCATTGATAGTGTCAAATTGTCATCCGATCGCTCGGTTCATTGTCTGCCCAACTATCCAACTTTATCATCGATCTCCAAAACTTTGCACGCTTTTGACTTGGGCTCATTGGTAAACAAAACAATTATATGTTAGTAGATATAATTATAAAATTTTATAATATTAATTATATAATTATGACAAATAATAAATTAAATTATAACTTTTGATTTATATAGTTATGTTAACTATATATTTTGTTAAATATATATATAATATATAATATATATAATTTAACAAAATTGTATTAATTTAAAAAAAGCACCCTAAGTCATTCAGGAAAAGCGCAAAATGGACCCTAATTCGAAAATAAAATAAGGAAGGTTCTCCTATAAAGGTATTCCAATTGTAAATTTTTAAAAATTTACATTAAAAGGGTGTATCCAAAGGAAAGAGATTAACATCGCCATTAATCTAAACATTGAAGATAATTACATTAGTATTAATTTGGAAAATCAACTATTAATTCTAAACCAAATATAGGCGAACAATAAGGTTTTTTTTGAAGGAAAGAATACAAAATTAATGATTTACAAGTGACAATTGATCATTATCAATACATATCTCAATTTTGTGTCGTAACTATGCTTGACAAAGAGGTTGCCATAATTTTTGGTCGACCTTAGTTCAAGGAATTAGGTACATCCATTTTAAACACAGAAAACAAATTCTTGATGTTCCCTTACAAGAATAAGATGGTCACATTCCGAGACATGACAACAAAATCAAAACTGATAATACCTTCAACAAAGGATCTTAAGGATATTTCAAAACTAGTGTTTCAAGAGAATCGAGAAACAATATCAAAGAAGCAGAAAGAGCTTGAAGAAGTCATATCCAACAAAGATAAGGAAAATTCATGTTTGAAGAAGCATAATCAGAAGTTACTTACACAAATAAGAAAATGTAAAGCTAAGAAACACTAGTTAGAACAAGAAAAAGAAATTTCTGAAAAGAAATTCAATAAAAGTTCATCAGGAAAAGAAGAGGAAAGTTTATGCTTAAAGAACTTTAACCAAAGGTTATTAAAACAAATCAAGTGTTTAAAAGATGAGAAGCTTGAATACTAAAATAAATTTAACTCAGAAAATGATGAATTTTTTCGTCTCAAATATCATAATCAAAGTCCACTCACTCAAATTAAGAAACTTAAGGATGGTAGAAATCATTGAAAAACAAATTACAAGAACTTATCACAAAAGAAGTGTCAAAATCTTCAGTCCAAGTTGAAGAAAAAGGAATTAATAATAAACCAATCAACAACAGAACTCAAGAAGAGGATCAATCAGTGGAAGGAAAAACATATTCACATGTTACAAACCAGATGATAAAAACTCCAAATGAAGATTATGTACCTAACTGAAAAACCGTAGTATCAGAAGGAAATAAAAAATTTCCACACACCTAATAAGGGGAAGTCAAACCAAAAAGGTTCCCTATCGACATCCGAATCATGAGATTAGACAACTCAACCGAGCTACGTATCGGGACCATTTAGAACAGAAACAACAAACTGATGTTCCAAAGAATATTGATGTAACCTCAATCTAGTCCTTTGATGACAATTCGTTACGGAATTCCAGTGATCAGAATATTCCACAGAAGATTAATCTAGGATGGTCCGATCCCTTCTCAATGCAACAATTTTGTTCATTACTTAGAAGATCATATCAACTTGTATCGACGAAGATGATTGTTCCAAGACAAGAAAACATTCGTGCCCGAAAAAGAGATCAAACATTTTTCATCGACAAGCTTTGAGGACAACTTTTTGAGGAGGAAGGCAATGTTATGAATAAATATATAAGAAATAATGTAAAGATAATAATCATAAATAATGATTAATTTATTTGTAATTAGGTTGAAAAGTCATGTTTAAATGAGACATGACTCTCCATGAAGAGACACCTGCTTGGTATTTAAGCAAGCATCTCACTCTCATTTGTATCATCTTATTCACACATTTAATATATAATATTTGTATCCTCGTGGGTATCTTTATATTTCAAGCCTTCTTGAGTAATTAATCTGTAGAAGGAACTTTGTTCACTTCATTCTGCAGTAAATTCATCTCCTTTAAATTTTCTCAGAGAAATTACGGGTTCCCTTACTAGGGAAAACAACCCTATGAAAATATTCAAAAAATACAACTAATGGAACTTGGCAAAATCAACCCGCATAAATTCATCATGCACTTTGATGGCTATCTTTCACAAGATTGGCACTCGTTGATCCAACTGGATGTCAGTGGCCATCCAACTACACTACCTCAAAGAACAGTACTCCATCTTGGCAGTTTTCCTACAATTTTGAAGGTTCTAAATTTCTTGGGCCATTTTGAGGTTCTAAATGATGTCTTTTTGACGTAGCAGGGACCTAGGCTATAGCTGTAGATAGAGCTTAGATCTCGATTTGGTTGAAATGTGTGATTCTTGGCTCGAGATTTCCAATAAGCTATCAAGCACGCCAAATGGATATTGTATACAAAAGTTATGACTTGGGAAGTTGATGTACTAACTAATGCTACTGGGACCCACAATCCTTTTGGCGTTTCAGATGTACTAACTAATGCTACTGGGACCCACAATCCTTTTGGCGTTTCATCTCCTAGGGTTATATTTTTCAATGTTTAGGGTTTCCTCATTGTTTTTAATGTTAAAAAGGGCATTTTGGACTTGTTGTAACTCACTTTTGCGAAGACACATCGCTGTCACATCTCTTCTCAAAGATAAGCTACCACCATTCGAGCTAGTTTGTTTTCATTTTGCATTTTTATAGTTTCAACACTTTCCATTTTTCAACAAAAATCAAATTTCGTTGTCTCCATGTGTTTTGGTTATAAATCTATATTTCATTTTGTTCCCCTATTGGATCAGTGGTATCATAGCGGTCTTCTCTTTATCTATTATTTTGTGCATGTCCCCAATGAGGTTGTTATATAAAGAGTTAGGACTCGAATTGCTTGAGCCCTTGCGAGATTGTCCTTGTTGACCCCAACGACCTTCAATGGCGAAAGAAAAGAAACACGAGGGAGATGGACATCCCATTAAACTATTTGCTTGAGGAAGCCCTCGCATGAAAAATAAACAAGTTGATGGATAATTTTGCCTAGATCCTTCAACAGATGCCAATAGGTAACACATATTCATCAAGTGGCCACTTTAGAGGTGACACATCTTCATGAACTAGCCATTTGGGAGATGTTGCCCCCTTTAAGGTACAAGTTAATTTTGATATTCCTATATTTGAAGCCCAGATAGATGCAGATGCTTTAAACAATGTTTGATATTGGATAAAGCAACACTCTTTGTTTGTTTTGTGACACGGACTAATTGCCTTTCATGGATCCTTATCTTTGGCAATGCGATCATTGAATAACATCTGCAGGTTTTGGTCTAACGACAATCGTGATTCCCAACAAGTGGTATCAGAGCGTAGGTCATGAGTTTGATACACACCCGACTTGCATTGTGGGGGAGATTGTTGGACATTGGACAAACCAATGCTCCCTGTGTGTTTTGCGACATGGACTAACCGTCTCTCATGGATCCTTATCTCTGGAGATGTGATCGTTGGTTAACACTTATAGGTTTTGGTCTAATGGAAAATGTGATTCCCAACAAACAAATAGTCAAATCTACTAGAGGGGTATTTCTCGATCCACAAGTTTTTTGATAGAGAAAATATTACCTTTGCACTCCTTAATGCTGCCCCCCATGTAGGATTGGTGGGAGACTTATCGTGAGCAAATGGCCATGGAGGAATTTTCATTGTTTACAGTCGCACCCACTTGAGACTTTTTTAGGGATGTTATTGAAGAACAATATTACCTTGTTCGAAGCTATGAAGACCAGTGCACGAGATGGACCAGATTATGACAGGAGGGGGACCAAACAGTGCTAGAGTTCACAAATGTATTCCATACATTGCGCACCAAGCTAGGTATCGAAGACTCCAAGCAACATTTGGTGCTCAAATACCATGGTTGTATGCACAAATGCATCCATATAGAAATGGGGTTTTTGGACATCTCCTCACTTGGCGCAACATATCAATATGTTGTCAAAATCAAGCAAAAATTTAAATAGAAGAAGCGAGACTTTGAATCTGTGAATCTTTCATAGTAAAAGCAGGGCAAGGGCATCTCCAAATCTCAAAATAAAGGGCAGAGCTAGGGTGGAACACCTCAGGACAACCCATCTAGGGCCACAAACAAAGAATGGCAATGGGAAGACAGAAAAAGTCATGGGAAAGTGGTGCAAGTTCCATAATAGCTTCTCTCATAACACAAATGAATGTCGTGCAAGGCAGTCATTGGTGGCTGAGTTGAAAGCCTTAGAGTCAGATGTAGGTTCCAATTCTGAATCAAACCTAGATGAGTGGAAGTCTGAAGATTCCAAGGAAGGTGAGTGCCTCTTTCACTCAAAGATGTGGGTGAAGGGTGCTCCACTATATTTCATTTTCAATATCCGAAGTGAAAAGAATCTCATGTCAACAAAGGTTGACAAGCGGTTGGCCCTGCCAACAACACCACACTTACAGACATATACCATTAGGTGGCTCCACCAAGGGCAAGTTATTAGTGTTAGCCAACAATGTTGCATGTCCTACGTCATCAAGCCCTTCAAGGATGAGGTATTTTGTGATATTGCTCCCCTTGAAGTTTGTGATGTTCTTTTAGGTCAACCATACTTGTGAAAGAATCACGTTGTATATGAATTTAGACCTTGTAGCATTGTTATTACTTTGGGTATGCAACTATACGCGATACTAGAGGTAGCTCCACCTATTTCCATTTCTTTGATCTTTGCTAAGTAATGCAGTAAGGTCATCTCCTAGACCGTGAAATTTATCTTCTTTCTTATTCCCTCTCAAAGTAGGGAGAATATTGTGGCCACATCCATGGCCTCCACATAAGGCCCCCGATGCACTTCTACCCAATGGGCCAATCTACCACTCCTCTGTTATGGAATATGTGGAAATCAAGTGCTAGGTCCAAAAGCTACTCCAAAAAGGGTACATCTGATTGAGTATCTCACCCTGTGGAAGCCCAATTGTACTCGTGTAGAATAAATACGGGAATTGACGATTTTGCATTGATTACTAGGCCCTGAACAAAATCACAGGCAAGAATGATTCACCAGATTGACGACTTTCTTGTCTAACTCAAGATGGCCAAGTAGTTCAAGAAGATTGATTTGAAGTCCAACTACCACCAAGTCCCAATACAACCAACTAATGTATGAAGATTGCTTTCAAGTCCAAGGAGGGTCTTTTTGAATGGTAGTTCATGCCCTATGGTTTGACGAATTCCCCAACAATTATCGATGATATCTTTTTGCCTTTCTCCAATTCTTTTTTCATTGTATATTTAGATGATATCTTCATCTTCAACAAGGGTTGGGCAGAACACTTGTAGCATATTCAGCAGGTCCTATGCACTTTGTGGTAGTAGAAGTTATGCAATAACTTGGAAAAATGCTTCTTCTGCATGAACAAGGTCCAATACCTAGCCTACATTATTAATGAGCAAGCGTGCATGTGGATCCTACCAAGATCCAAAACATTCAGGATTGGTCAGCCTCAACAACTCTAACAAAGATTTGTAGCTTCTTTGGCGTTGCTAACTTATTTTGAAGATCCATGTTGGGGTTCTCTTATATCACTTGGCCGTTAAGTCAAGTGACCAAAGGAGGAGCAAAACAAAAGTTTTTTGGTCTTAGTCATAATAGAAGGCATTCGGTAATCTAAAACACTACCTTTGCTCTGCACCAGTCTTCACCTTGCTAAACTTGCAATAGCCTTTTAAGATTGATACAGATGCCTCTAACTATGCTATTGGTGCAGTCTTCACTCAACAAGGATATCTGGTGGCCTATCTCAACGAAACACTCTTTGATACTGTTTAGAGATACCCCACTTATGATAAGGAGATGTACTCCATTGTGTAGGCCTGCACAATGGAAGCATTTATATTATGGGGAAGGAGATGATCATCCACACTAATCACATGGCTCTACAATTTGTGCAAACACAAGCTACAAAATGACTGCCATTAGAAATGGTCCACATACCTGCAACAATTCCAACATAACATCAAATACAAGAAGGGTAGCACCTATCATGTCGTAAACTACCTTAGTCGGCACCAAGTTGTGGCGCTAAACACAATTCTTAACTCTTGTGGGAATGAAACCTCTGGGTGGCCATAGTTATACAATAGTGACTTGGAATTCACTCCCACATACAATATGGTGATGGCAAGCAAGCAAGTTCCAACCTTCCACCTCCAAGATGCACTGTTATGCTACTTGGGCAACCTTTGTGTTCCTTCAAGTGAGTGTGACAAGCTGATCTCTGAGGCACATTATAGTTGGGTGGTAGGGAACTTTGGTGTGGAGAAGGCAATAGTAGTACTTCAACAATATTTTTACTAGACAAAGTTTTGATAGGATGTCTAGTGGTATATCAGATCATGCATCGCTTATGCCATTGCTAAACCAACCATCAAAAAGCATGGGTTGTACACTCCTCTACCTACCTTGAAAAAGCCTTGGGAGTTAGTCTCCGTGGATTACATGTAAGATTTTCCATATACCAAGTATGACAATGATTGTGTGTTTGTGGTGGTTGATCGGTTCTCTAAGATGGCCATTTTGGCAATGTGCAAGAAGAGTATCACAATTGAAGCAACTTCTAAACTCTTCTTTGAGCATGTTTGGGTTCATTTAAAGCTACCCTAAACCATTAATTCAAATAGGGATAACAGGTTGCTCAATATATTTTGGTCCATATTATGGTGTCTCATGGATACTAGGTTGACCAAATCGATTGCCTTTCATCCTTAATCAACTAGACAAAAAAAAGTGGTCAACATGATGATTGTGTATATCTAGCGCATGTATAACTCCTAGCACTCACATACATGGGATGGAAACCTTCCATATGTTCAACATAACTATAATAGAGCCCTCCACAACTCTATTGGCCACAGTCCTTTTCAAGTGTGCTTGGGGCTCCAAGTTTCTATAACCATTGGCCATAATTGATGTAGTTATGCCCATTGCATCTTCACCAATTGAGTCCTTGCGTGCTCAGATGGAGGCATACAGGGCAGCCAAGATTGTTGAGTAGGTCCAACACCTTCAATAATAAGTCCATTATATCAAGCAGTAGCATGACTAACACAAAGTTCCAATAAGTTTTAGGTTGGTGATTGTTGGGTTGTGTTATATTATTTCCATGACTAGCCCACGTAGTTAATCGGGGGGTTAAAGGGGG
>APFE031046163.1:0-20690 GCA_000404065.3 Pinus taeda
TACTCAAGCGTTGAGGACAACACTTTTTGAAGGAGGGGCATGTTAGGTCCCTATACTACTAGTGTAACCCCTTATTGTATTATTGTGCCCATATAATCCCCATGTTGTTATTATTATGCCCCATAGAAGCTCACTATTGTTATTGTTGTGCCCCTACATATTATTGTTATGTAGGCTCTGCTTGTATTGGGACCCCTTAGAATCTTATATATAGAAAGGATGTATTGTCATTTGTATCATCCAAGAATTGTTCATTTGTGTAAAGTAAAGGAGGTTGTCCCCTCGAAGAGGCTGATTTTGAAGTCATTGATCTATCTTTTCTATCTTTTTGTGAGATGGTTTCAGAACACCAATCCATACTCATGGTTGGATTTATAATTTTGCATTTCAATTTATTTAAATACTTAATGGATTTATGGTTGAAAATAATCTTTAACTCATGATTGGTGATATCAATATGTATTGATTGTTGAAATCATGCTTGTAGTCATTTTTGAAAAGATCTAAAACATTTGATTGAATGTTGATTAACTCGAATTAAAAGGTGGATTATGGCTCTAAAGACCTCAAAACTCCTTTATATACTCATGACTTAATGGTATCACAACATTTAGGGATTGTTGTAGCCCTCTTGCCCTTAAATGCACCTTCTAGGTTCATAAATACTCATGTTATTTGGCCCCGAGCCTCCACTGCAATAAGATCCTTGACTATGACATCACATCACATGAAAATCACAATAAAAAAGAAAAATATATGGAAATTGGTGGGATTTCTAAATATTTTCCATCCCTACAACTACTCTTGGACAATGTTTTAAATTGCACTCCTCAAAAAGGCCATGGAGCAAAGGGCACAATAATTGTTTAGTGGAATGGGAATACATGTGGTGAAATCCTAACTACAATTACAATAGTAAAATCACAACCTTCCATTGATAGGAGATGACAAAGATATTTTTGGGATCTTAAATCTTGGCCACACACATCTAACATTTGGCACCTGATTCATGATAGGGAAAGCCTATTGAAGTAATCAATCGATGGAGGCTTGCCTTGCTAGTGATCTCTTTATAGGCAAAAACAAATATGTATAACTTGTGAGACATATTTACCACATAATAATAATAATAATAATCTAATTTTAAGGCAATGGCTAAGCAAGACACAGATTGATGTATGAGACATCCTTGTTTGTGGGACAAGGAAACCCCTTCATATTATACTAGCAGCCAACAAGCTTGATCTTGAGTCTTGCTCAGATTATTCTAAAGAGTTATCGCTTCACCAAGATTTAAAATAAAAAAATAAAACAAAAAATCCACAAAGATATGCATATTTTATCCCTTTTAAATTTAAACCTATGACATACAATAGATAATGCTCACTTACATTAACCACTAGCTCAACCATATAAATTAGATGACTAGTAAACACCGTCAAACATCAAAACACTTGCCTCATAATACATCTCACATTGTTGAGATTAAAAAAATCATTAAAAAAAAATTATATTTTATTTAAAATCTAATTAAGTTATTTCGTTGAGAGGTGCTCTCCAAGCCAACATCATAGACATGTTGCAATGTCCTATAGACATTTGACTCGGTCAAAATAAAATAAAAATAAAAAGAACCCTACATTAAGAAATAATAATCAAAATTCTGCATTATTATTATTAGTATTATTTTTATTAATTCAAGGTAAAATTGAGTTGGTCAAGTTATCGATGGTTTTTGAGCTCCTTGTTTATGAGAACTCATAGTATTCATGTAGAATATAACCTATTTAAAGGGGGAATTGAACCATCCTAAATCCATATTAAGTCTAAATCTACAAAGTGTTGAGAGGTATCAAATCTCTTTTCACTCTAAAAGAGGTTTGCATCTCAAGAAATTTGATCCCTCTCAACACATGGTAGATCCAAAGTTAAGATTGATCCAAGTTGGTTATTAATTACGTTGAGAAATGCTCTAAAGCCTATTATGAGGGAGATCTTGTCACATAACATTACATTTGCAAATAATAAAATAATACTTGAATTAACAATTTAATAAATAGTAATAGCAAAAAAATAATGTGAGACTTAAATAAAACACTTCAATTTCCATTTTAATTTTACATTAGACTATATACAAGAGATAAAGTACTTGAAAGTAGAAAAAAATTAATTTACTTTTTAGTACGGAGAAATATGTAATTCATTGGCAACTTGATATCAACTTGACAAATGACATGTAAAAATAATATTATTGATACTACACCAGTATAGATCCATCTTAAGCATGGATCTAGCATGCGTCGAGAAGGATCAAGTGTGTTCAGGTGCAAACCTCTTTTAGAGTGCAAAATAAAATAAAATAAATTGCGTCATTCTCATTCCTTGATAGATCCCAATGAATTTGTACTCTCTCTCTCTCTCTCTCTCTCTCTCTCTCTCTCTGCTCTCTCTCTATTATAATATAATAAATATAATATATAATGGGTATTTTTCTTTGTTAAATTGTACTTTTGATGTTAATTAAAAGTAACAAATAACTACACCTTGTTAAGCCAAAAATCTTAATTGTAATTTAAAAAGAATTTGAACAGAAAATATATATCCTAAAGAAGGAACCAAAATGTGAAATAGAGACAGTATTCAAATGGTGTTAGCCATGGTTTTTTTCTCAATGATCTTTATGATATATACATAATTTTTTTATATATATTAATTCCGACATAAAAATTTATATAACTGTGCTTTCAGACATTATGAATGGACTATATGGTCGACTTTGAAAATTATTTTTTTTGTTATTAATATATTTTTAAGTATACATCAATGTTACTTAACCTTACATATCAAAATATTTTACTAATGACCTATATTCAAATATTTTATTGTATGAATATTTTTAAATATCATATAATTTTTTTAATAACGAAACATATAGTTTTCTATTATAAAGGCTGGATTACGTGGCCATAACCATTTATATCAGATTATTACAAAACTAGATTATGTTATCTATGTTACTCTTGTATTTCAATATATCCCAAGTAGAGTCCTTTTGCCTCTATGATCCCTTTGAACTAAGATTCTACAAGGATATCTTTTATATAGTTGACAGAATTAAACCAACAAAAGAACATATTTCCAATACATATATTAACTGAAGTTAAGCATGCTTTGAGGGTGTGGGTTCATCATTGTCTGCCTTGGTGGCCGCTTTTCCTTTGCTCTCTCCTGCGTCAATTGCGCCATCACCGGGAAGCTCTTGCTACTCCTTGACTTCGGAATTGGATTTGCTAGCCAGAAGTTTGTGGATCTCTACAAATAAATCGTCATTAACAAGCTTTGCATTGTTAAACATCAAATATGCCTCTATATTGTTAATCTTTCTTTCCACCCTCACCCCTAGACTTTCAAAATTTGCTTTTGTTAAGGAAACCTTCACCTCCTTGTCATTCTAGCAGCTCTACCCGTTAGCAACTTGAAAAGGAACTCCACTGCCTTCTTCCATCGCCCCATATCGAGCTACAAATATTGGTCACCTTTCGATGCCATCGATAGACAATTCAAGAGCGCATCAATGCGAGAATAACACCAAGAAAAATGGAACAAGGATGCCCAATGATCCTACGAAACCAACATATATTCACCCTCGCCATCTAGATGCCCACCACTATGCTCCTTTGTCACCATTAAACCAGTATCTTCACTGATCTCCATATCTAATGCATACTTGTCCTTCCCAAGAAACCCAACCAACATACCCTATCGAGAATTAATGGAGATATAAGGGGAGATATTCAAATGACCTTGTGTCATTAATACATCTCACTAGAGACTTGCACAGCCAAAGATGTGCCATCCATCTGTCCCTCATCCTGGCCACGTCATGGAATAGGAAATATAAATTCTTGCTTAGGAATACCATGTACGAGGTTTATATCTTCAAGTGGACTCTAAATTAGAGTGAATCCCAATCGATCATGCATGCGAGAGATTAATGTCTGGGTTTGGAAATCTAGGGTGCCACTATCCTTAATGGATCTTAGTTCTAAGTTTGAATATATTTGATTATGGCACAAGGTTGAAACCTTGATCAATTCCATTTAATTCTAATACTCCAATGCTCAATTCCACTCCTATATTATTCAGACCATTGACTTCCCCATTTAAATGCCTTGACACATCATAGAGGGAGAATTCATCAAAAAAATTCAACTATAAAAGTATTCTTCTCACCATAATGGTGAAAATAGAATCCTTTGTCGATCATGACTTTGTAATCATTCTAGTGACTACCATAGAGTCCCCAATAATATTGATCTTTCTTATGCCTTTATTCTTGGTGATATCTTTTCCACAACATTAGGAATTTGACCTTGTTTTTTGTGGTTGTGCCTAAACGCCATGCGTATCTGATATCTTCATATTCATCGAGGTAGTGTATCACGCTTACCACTCCTGTCGTCCTTAGGTTCCATTTTGTAGCTCCATAAAAAATAGCAATGTTGGAGATTGATTATTTTTCCAATCTTGAAGCTCTTCCTTATCCACTTCTAAAATGTGTACCTTGATTGCATTTACTCGACCTCTGAAGCTTATAACATGATCTAGAATTATTGAAAATTTGATCTAGTTCCTTTCCAGCGCTGATAAACCTTCAACTTTAGTGATCTTGAGACCTCTCGCCATGAGCTACTTAGACAACAGTAACAGTGCTTTGTTTTTTAATCAGTGGACTGAGGGGGGTTCCCCTTTAAAAATGGATTTCTTTATTTCTAACCAGATTGTACAACATAAGAATTTAGTCATAGATCTCCATGGATTCTTAGCGATAGGTGATCGAATCTTGTCTTGCGGGCAAGAGGAGGACCATTTTTCGAAACATGCCCTGCTAGCTTAAAAGGATGGAGGATGTGTTGAACCTTGTAAAAGGCCAATCTCCATATTGATAAAGAGGAAACATTCATAAAATAAATGTGGAATCATTTCCTCAACACACTTACATGGTACACATCTTGAGGGGCCCTTGAATGCTTTTGCGCCTTAGTTTTTCAGCCATTAATATTATCCCATGGATCGATGTCCAACAAAATGAATTAATATTTGGAATGGCATCCTTATTCTAGATTGATTTCCATGTCTTTGAAGAAGTAGGGAGTAAAAACTTTATGAGCAGGAATTTGTATCCTTCCTTCACTTTATAGTGTTCACATTTTCTAGGACTCCAAATGTGTTGATTCTTGGAGCCATCTGCTATTGGTGCTAGACTGTTCAGAAGGGGGGCCATTAAATCCCACTTGCGGTGCAGATGTTGAGGAAGACCATGACACCCCCAACCCTGCCACATTCTCAATTCATCCCAAACATATATATCTTCCAATCTCACGATCTCGTTTTCCTTCATCAATTCACTGCGAATCTCAAGCTCGTTTTAAATATCGTATTAATATTATATTAAGAATGAAATGAATTACACATCTCCCTCTTGTTATTATTATTGGGAAGTACTTTATATTTTTTATTTTATTTTTTAACTTTCAATCACCTTTTTTTCTATAAATATTTTATTATATACAACATAAAAATATTTTTTTAACATTTTCTTTCTATATATAGATTAATGTGAAGTTGATATCCATGTAAATTAGTTAACATAAATCTTTGAATAGTTTATTAAATCCTGCGTTGAAATATTTTTGAAAAGTATAAGGTTTAAACATCTTACTCACACTTTTTTTTTTAACTTTTAATTATTTTTTCTCTTTTAAAGTTGATATGAAATTATATTATGTCAAGTGGATATCGAAATATTTTATTTATGACTAAGAGTTAGTCAAATATTTTTACCATACTGGATTGTAACATCAATGCCCATAGTGAGGTTGGGATTATTGATGTTTTATGATACTTTTAATTAAAGCTAATTAATCATGCATCTTCATTTTTGTTTTTGCACCAAGAGGCAATATATATCCTAGTATGGTACCCATGTTGTAATGTCACCATAAACATTTTGACTTGGTCAAAAATAAAATAAAATAGAATAAGAGGTACAAGTATCTTGATATCTTGATAATTAAAATTATAAAAATAAAAAATAAAATTCATAGTTTTAATTTTAACTATAAAATTATAAAGTTAAATTAAAATATAAAATTATCGTGGTTTACAAGCCTATGGTATTGGTTATGATGAAGCCTATTTAAAGGATCGAGGAAATCCATTATGGAATGCGAGAGTATGAGCTTAGATCTATATTAACTCTAGACTTGATCCCTCTGAGAGCTTGGTAGATTTGGATTTAAGATGGATCTAGGCTGGTTTATTATAGGCAACATTATTTTTCTATGTAGTTGATAGTTTATTTTTATTTTTGTTTTAAGAGGGATACATGTCAACTCCATGTCGAGAACGGATGAAATTACACATCGCCCTCATACGGGGTTGTAGAATGCACCTTTTGGCCCAATTAAGAGGGATATGTGTAAACTCCACGTTGAGCACAAACATAATCACACATCACCCTCATATTGGGCTATATAATGCGCCTCTCGACACAATGACATGTAATTCATTCTAATATCAGAGACATGTAAATTTGAAATAGTAATAAAATATATTATATATAATAATATCACCTTTTTTGTGCCCAATTATATAAAAAAAAAGGTTCAATATCTGATCTATAATTGACACAAAACTCTTTTTTGGTATTAATATATTTTTGTTTTAAAAGTTAAATTCTTTGGTTTTCTTGAACGTGTCGCGCTTTACATGAAACAAACAACTGCATGGAGGCAAGGAGGAAGCACACATGGGTTTTGAATCACTCAAAATTGTTTAAGGTCATTGCCCAAGACAAAAGGGTTGAAAGATGCAATGAAGTTAGGTGAAATGGTGCGGGGTTCTGAATCACTGATTGTAGGGGTGAAGCCTATGCCACCTCCTTCAAATCCCTAGATGATATACTTTCAAAGTTCATAGCTACATCTACAGGCTTCAAAGAGTAAGAAAGCCAATGATGGACGAAGAGGAAGGCGATCTAGGGTAAACCCTAGTTGTCACTTGGTATAGATGATTACACATTGCAGGATTTTGTGTGGGTTAAAACCCTAAGCAATCAATAGTTATTTTGTTTTATCTCTGGAAGATGTGACGACTCTCGATTTGGAGTATGATTGGGGGACTGAGCTAGAGGATGACGTAATTTAAAATGTCAAAAGCCTTTTTAAAAGTGACGATGAGTACATTGAGATCCTTCACTAGGAGCATTTGAAAAATGGCATATGAGAAGGCAAGCAGAAGGTTCATGATCCACATGGAAGATTGGAATTAGGGAGTAGGTCAAAAGCAAATCAAGATGTTATCCCTAGGTATAATTCCATTTAAAGTGACAAGCCCTCAGTGCACAAGTTAGCAAATGTTTTTTCGAGGAAGGAAGCATGTAGTGACGGGTTTCTATTGAATTGCTCTTTGATCTCTGAGGAGGCTAAGGTTGTTAAGGAAGGGGATCTAGATGTAGCTATAGCAACCAAAGAAATTTTTTGCTAGCAAAGGAAGACTCGATGGTTGCAGGATCAAGAAGGAAGGTTTGAATGTATGCTAGGGTTTGGTCTTTCTGTTGATTTTTCCTTGGTTTTGTCTGAGGTTGGTCTCATTGGTAGATTTTTGGACAACATATTTAACAAGAAAATCTTGGGAGAATGGTTGGGAAAAAATTGGGTCCCTAGATTGGGTTATTTCCCATATTTTCACATTCTTTTAAAGGGCTAGATTATGTTTAGATTTCGTTCAAAAATGGATGCAGAGGAAATCTTGAAGGGTTTGTGGCTATGGTGGGAGTGAAACCTTGTTCTAAGACACTAATACCCTGGCTTCGATCCACAACTTGAAGCCTTTATTATTCTGTATGTCTGACTTCTTTTGCCAGGTTTATTTCCATAATTATGGAATGTTAAGGATCTAAGAGCTACTGGGAATTCGATTGGAAGAACCGTATTTGTTCATGAAGCACAACTTATTCAAGAAGACTAGCGAGTAGCTCACGTGCTTGTTGAAGTTGATATTTCCAAAGGTTTGGTAGCGAAATTAGTTTTAAAATGGGAGAATTATTCTTTTGTACAACCCCTGTACTATTGGGGTGTGACTTTTTAATGTGGGTGATGTAAAAATTTGGGGCACATCATGCACGATTGCTCATGGATGGGTTCCTCTCAAGAAAAGTTGGAGTAGAATGTGAATTCGAAGAAAGTTGAAGAATTGGTAGGATGTTTGGACTCATTGAAAGTTGGAATCAGGCAATTGGAAAATATGATCCGAATGACGTTCAAGATAAGTCTTTATGAGAGCCTATCCTTCAAAACTTGTTGAAGATGCCCCTTGTTGGCCCAAATGTCGTCTCTAATGACAACCCTCTACATTCTTTTAGAAGTGGTTCATAATGATAGGATGTAGGGTGACACAGGGGTTTCATTTCTAATTATACAAGGAAGTAGTCTGATGTAGAAAGTCCTTAAAGGAATTGGATCTTAAGAAGGTTCTCTTAGTAGATAGTGATGTTGAGGATATAGGGAATGGATGTAAGGTTCATGAAGCAGACTTTATTAATAGGAATATTAATGAAGGAGATTTTCAGAATTCTTTATCATCAAACTTGGGGGAAGTATCAGGTTTTATTATCCTCTCTAGTCTTGATTCTAGAAAATAAAGGTGAGGATAAGGAGGATTTATTGTGCATAGATAAGAGTCAAATTTTCGTGGTGATGAAAGTTGGGCTGAAATGAGATTCTCAGAAGCAAAAATAGCTCGAAGATGGTTTCTTTGGGTCTTCTTTGTCTAGTGTGTCTTTTCTAAATTTGCATTATATTGTGAAAGCTAGGGGATCAGAAGTAGTTTCTCATAACTCAAAACCCTCTGCTTCCAAAGTAATTCCTATGGAAGGGCTTAACCAAACCTCCATTCTTCTAAGAGGTAGAGGAAGAGGTCTAAAGAAAAATATTATGGTTTGTTCTGAAAGGTTGGAATCGTACTCCCAACCCTTTTTTAGGGCCCTTAGAGTAGAGTGCTCTGCTCCAAGGGATATCTAATTAAGATCTTGTCCTTGAATGTTAGGGGGTTGGGGGCTCCCCTGAGAGGAATGCTTTATAGTGTTTTCTCTCTGCTCATAATCCAAATGTCATTTTCTTGCAAGAGACTATGTGTGTAGGCTTGAAAGCTATTGAATGTTTATCCAACTTGTTGGTAGGGTGGAGTTTCTTTCATATTGATGCTACTGGTA
The DNA here is from genome assembly GCA_000404065.3 of Pinus taeda. Taxonomy (NCBI): domain Eukaryota; kingdom Viridiplantae; phylum Streptophyta; class Pinopsida; order Pinales; family Pinaceae; genus Pinus; species Pinus taeda. The sequence continues at coordinate 9,275 of APFE031046163.1, forward strand.
ATTTTAAAGTGGTTTGTTGTCAGGATGGTCCCCCTTGGTTGGTCCGTTTAATTGCTTTTCCCGTGAGGATGGAATTTTAATGGAAGGGTTTAGTTCTCCCCTAGGGATGAATTTGTCTCTCATAAACTATCATGGGCCCTATGGAAACATAATCAACATATTTTTGGATCTATTGGATTGTGATTTCATAAATAAGGATAATTTGATATTAGAAGGAGATCATTTTTTTTTTTTGCCTAAAGGGAAGTTCGGGGGGCATTTAGCAGGATGGATGCACAAGTAGGTTTTTTTCATCATTGGATGGAGATGATGGGTTTTGTGGATGTTCACCCTCGAAATTGGTTCCTACTTGGTCCAATGATCATTTTTTTTTTTTGGTTATCCTAAAGGGAAGTTTGGGGGGCCATTTGGCAGGATGGATGCACAAGTAGGTTTTTTCATCATTGGATGGAGATGATGGGTTTTGTGGATTTTCACCCTAAAAATTGGTTCCTAGTTGGTCCAATGATTGATCAAGGGAAAATGCAGATGGGAAGTGACTTGACATGTTTTTAGTAAAGGAGTTTTTCTTGTCGAAAGTTATGTTGTATTAATTTGTAGTGTGTTGTGATTCAATATTTGATCACAAACATATCCTCCTTTTTCTAGGGGATAAGAATATTAGACATCATCCATTTCGATTTAATATATGTTGGTTGGATGATGAGAGCTTCAAGGATTTGGTTAGGTTTTTATGGGTTCATATTGATAGTTTTAATATTATTTCTCCAATAGAACAATTCTCTAAAAATTTGAAATTGCTAAAGAGGGTTTTTGGTGAGTGGCTAAACAAAGAAAGGAATGTGCAATTAGGTGAATTGGAGTCTATTGAAAAGCGAATTTCTAATTTGGTCTTTAGAAGTGTTGGGGTTTTTACAAATTATGAAAGAGAGAAAATCAATAATTTAGAAGTAAAAAATTAGAGATCCTTGATGCTTAGGAAATTGCTTGGCAGCTTAAGAGTATATTGATTTTTTCTTGTTGAATGAGACAATATTACAAATTACGTCCATTAGTTTGCTAATCATAAGTGTGTAGTAAACCATATTTGGTCAATTCAATCATAGGATGACGCTTGGTATTTGTCTTCATACAGGGATATTGTGAAGGAAGGAGTTTCTTTCTTTGAAAATTTGTTTGAGGATGGTAACCATCCTAATATAGCTGATAAGGTGAGAGTAATCAGGTCCTACCCGAGGTTCTTCTATAATGAAGAATCAAATTGGATAGGCATGCCTGTTTCTCAAGAGGAGGTCATAAATATCTTGAAGAGGATGCCCAAGGATAAGAGTCCAAGGCCTAATGGCTAGTCCATGGGGTTGTTGTTGATTTTTTTAATCTTGTGGGGAGCGACATTATGGAGGTGGTTGAGAAATCGGGAGGAGGAGGTTTGTTTCTAGTGATATCAATGAAGCCCAAGACTTTTTGTGATTATCGACTGATAACTTTGTGCAACACTTTATATAAAATCATTTCAAAGGTGTTAGCTAGTATGTTAAATATTGGCTTGTCAAATTATATGTATTTGGCCCAATTTGGTTTTTTATTCAATAGACAAATCCATGATGTTAATGGGTTAGTTCAAGAAGCCATGAAATCAATTAAATGCATAAATATTCCAACTATTATGATGAATATTGACTTGAGGAAAACTTATGATAAAGCAAATTAGTCCTTTCTCAGGTTCGCCTTGCTTCAAATTGGTTTGAAGTTTGATATGGTTTCCTAGATAGTGGGTTGCGTTGGATCATCTAATTATTTTGTTATATTTAATGGAAAGCCCTCAAAGTTTTTTAGAGCCTTACACGACATTCGTTAAGGCTGTCCCTTGTCGCCTTTTCATTTTTTACTCATCATTTAAGAACTAAGTAGATTAATTATGGAGGCAAAATCAGATGGTAGAATTAAAGGAGTAGTCTTTGTTCATAACTCACACTTTATTTAAAAATGATGTTTTGTTCTTCGACTTGGGGACTGCTAAGGAATGGTAAAGCTTCAAAGGTATTTTTCATAGTTTTTGTGTGGTGTCGGGCATAGAAGTCAACCTAGACAAATCATCTTGTTTCAGGAGCAACTTGGATGAAGCATACGTGAATTTGATATAAGAGATTTTTCCTCTTCGGTTTGGTTCTTTAAATGATGGCTTTAAATATCTTGGATTTTTGTTAAAGTGTAAAAATGATCGAACTGTAGATTGGTCTTGGCTTATTAAAAAGGTGGAAAAACACATTTGTCATTCATGCAATTGATGGATTTCGTTAGGGGGTTGTCTGATCTTAATCAAATTGGTCTTGGAAAGAATCTCGATCTTCTGGTTGACTTTGCATAAAATACTTAAAGTATTTTATGCTATGAAAAGTCATGTAATCATTTTTTTTGGAATGGCAAGAAGTAGGGGAGAGGAATGGCTCTATTGTCTTGGAAAAATCTGGCACTTTCGAAGTTTTTGGGGGTAGGGGCTTACATAATATGGAGATTGGACTAACTCTTGTAGCCAAGAGCGATTAGCGAATGTTTTTTCACAATTGTCTATGGAGTCTGGTAATGAGGGTGAAATATTTGAAATCCATGTCGGTTATAGATTGGCTTAGGCAAGAGCCAAAAGTGATTAGGGGAGGTTCTATGATGTTGGAGGAATTTGGTAAGTGGTCTGCAAGCTTTGGAAAAATGGATTTTGTGGAAGACTGGGAATAGGTCTAAAGTTCTTCTTGGTAATTACCTATGGATAAGATGCAATGGTCACCATAAACTCTCTGATAGGTTGGTGGATTTTTTTAAATATTTTGTGTTATATTACTATCATTGATGTTGTTAGTCGGGTAGATGTAGCTTCCAGATTGTCAAGAGTGTCTTTCAACTCAAGATTTAGGTCTTTCTCATATTTTTGTAGGTGAATGAAGCTCTTTTTTATCAAAATTGGGTAAAGCTAGTATTATAATTAACTGAGAGGAGGAGGACATCATTAGGTGGTCTAAGAATAAACATAGTGGAATTATAACAACTAAATATGGATATGATGCACCAATTCAAGATAATCCTCTTGCTTTTTCAAAATGGCGGTAAGATTAGTATGGGATGGACTAGGCCCCCTTAAATGCATGTTGTTTCTGTGTTGTTGTTGGAAGGAAAAATATTGACTTGAGATATTCTTGTTAAGTGAGGATGGGTAGGTCCTAGAATTTGTGTTCTATGTCAAATGAATGAGGAGACTATTGCTCATTTATTTATTCACTAATTTTTTTTGTAATTTTTGTTTGTAAGGCAGTTTTCTCTCGTTTTAACCTTGATTCATGGTGGAATGGAAGCTTAGTTGAAGAGTGCCATTGGACTTGGAATCAAAGTTTTATTTCCTCTTCCCTTAAATTCCTTTCGATCTTTGCATTGTGGGGAATTTGGATAGGGAAAAACCACAATCTAGTTAAATATTGTGGTTTTATTTGAAGTTATTACACACAATACAATATCGTCTTATCTTGAGCAAATGAAACTGCTCAAAGGGAAGAAGATCAAGCTTATTAGAGATGTAGAGTTACCGATTGGTATAGTACGGGGATTCTTTGATGGAGCTTGTTAAAGGGATGTTTGTGGTGTGGGTATAGTTGTTTTTTTATCCCAGAATCTGATGATTAAATGCAATCTAGGTATTGGCCAAGGCACAAATTTTACAGCTGAACTCCTTGCTATGTGGTGTGCCACGAGAATTTTCATTTGGAACGAGGTAGGAGTATTTAGATTATATGGGGGTCAAAATTTCTTGTGGATTGGTTCAATGGAAGAGCTGACTTAAGGGTCCTTCATTTAGAATCACGGCAAAGGAAAATATATCAGCTATAGGAGCAATATCATGATGTGCCAATTCTTCATACATACAGGGAAAATAATGCCATGGCAAATATATTATCAAAGGAAGCTATTCTATTACACATTGGGCTAGTTTCCATTTCAAAGGTGTCTGATGATAATGTGTTGTTTGTTTTGTCTTTTAATTTGTTTGATCCTATTCAAATAAGATTTAGTTAAATTTCAAGCTATGTTTAAGGTCTAAGATATATGTGGGATTTTATTTTTAGCCCATTTTTTTAAGTTATCAAGTGCGTTGCTATGCATCCAAGGGATTGTGCTTGTTGATTTCATATGAAATATCAAAAGTATATATTTCCTTTTTGACAAAAAAATCAAATATTTCAATATGCATGTTGAGTAAAATATTTTAATATATATATATATAATATATATAAAATAAGACAGAGAGAGAGAGAGAAGAAAGAGAGAGAGAGAGAGAGGTTCTTGTAATCAAAGCTACTAGAATAGAGGATTGTATAATTTTTTAACATGGTGTTTAACATGTAATAATTTTAGAGAAAGTAATTAATAACAAAAAATTCAATTATATGTGTAAAGAGGGGGGTTACATTTTGAAAAATATAATAACAAAATTAATTCATATATTATACAAAACAAGTGAAAATTAAAAATTTCTTACAATTAAAACATTTTATTAGTGTGTTGCCCAAAACCAACATAGATTGATCTTAAGTCAAAATCTACCAGGAGCCAAGAGGAGTCAAACCTCTTGAGGTGCAAACATTTCCTCAAGTTTTACACTCAAAACGAGGTGATCTTAAGTCAAAATCTACCAAGCGCCAAGAGGAGTCAAATCTCTTGAGGTGCAAACATTTCCTCAAGTTTTATACTCAAAACAAGGTTTTGCATCTTGAGAGATTTGATGCCTCTCAGTTTTGGTAGATCCAAAATTCAATGAATCTATGCTCGTTATAAAAAAAACAATATATGAGTTAAACATACATATATTTGAAAAAAGTTGTTACAAAACTTATGTTCTAATAGTACATGTTCATATAACATTTGTTTATTACTAATAAATTTTATTAAAATAGTATAACTACTTTTTAGACTAATTTCAACCTTTAATTTGTGTCTACTATTTAGAATATTATAAAATTTTCCATAGAACTAAAGTTATTAATTTGAAAACCTTATTTCAAAATAAATATGCCTATCACCAACATAATAAGCATTCCAATTAAAAACAAAACCTAAAAATATAATAAACATTCCAATTAAAAACACTAAAAAACAACGCAACTTTATAAATTAAACATAAAAAAAACTTAGATCATGAAACATCACACATGGTTAAAAATAAAAATAAAATAATAAAAATTTAACTAAATTATAAATTTATTTTAAATTATTTATTATTGTTATTATTAATTATAAAAAGAATTAATAATATAATTAAATATATATACATTTAAAAAAACATATAACAAAATTCTTAACCATGACTTTACTACATTTGCAAATTCTCTTTGTTATAATATTGTAGCCCAATACTATAACTTATCAATAAAAACCATAATTCATTTTATAACACTTATTTAAATGATATTTTCTTAGATTAATCAACTTAATTAAAATAACATAACTATTTATCAACCTTCAATAAACATACTACTAAAACTATTCTAAAATATTTTATAGAAATTAAATGCTTACCCTCCATCTGCACCTAATAACTTCACCTGACTAAATTAAAACTCTTAACAACTATATTCCAGAATAAACATTCTCCTCGCAATTCAACCGCAAAAACCGACCACAGGTCTCCAAAGGAAACAATTTGAAAAATGAACGTGCTTGGAACATTTACCTTAACCGATGACGTGACCAGAGGGTAACTCAGAGCTAACCACGGTTAACGTAACTGCCGGAAGTTGTCCATCACTAAAATCGCGGTCCGGAGCTCCGTCAAAGTAACCACGATCTAAACACCGTCTGACGAGGGTTAGGCACCCAGGGTTATGAATCCGCATTTTTTTGATTTGGAAAGTATGCAAGAAAAGAGTTCCTATCAGCAATCTCGGACCAATTACAGAAGCAATTATACCAGGTATGTAATCTCGGCACTCGGGCTGATGTTTAATTCGATAATTTCTGCATTTTTCTGATGGTTCCAGTGGTTTTTGGACTCTGAATACACCGATGAAACCCTTTTGTTTTTTGTTCCAAAACTGCCTCCGGAAATCATTTCCCGGCTCTCGATCGCCATTTGGGTAGTTTTAAAGTCACTGCAGTTCTCCCACCCAGATGCCAAATGGAGGAGGCTGTGGTCTCGATTTTGGCGGGTTGGAGTCGAATGGGGTTCGAACCTCCGACCCCTGTGGTTTTTCAGTTTCCTTTAGCCTAAGCGAGACTGAAACCAACGAGTATTTTAACACTAGCCTGAGCCTTTGAATTGTGTGTGCATTCAATTCACCATGAAGCCTTTGCCAATGGTTTCGACGGAAGCACTAGCTGCAAACCTATCATTTAGGAATTAAATGGTTTTGCCATTTTTGTGAAATATGAAAGTTTTTCTTGAATCCACTGTTAATCTTTGCCAAGGACCACTTGTGGTAAGAGAGAGAGTTATAGCTCGTCGTTATTTGACGTTGGGAGAACAGTACAGAAGAAAGTGATATACATTGTTCATGCCATCAATCTTGGATTTTGACAGCATCCTCAGTCTGCCTTTAGAATTGTTTTTGCATACGTTTGTCTTTCTGGGATTTATGCCGAGCATGGCTGGGAGGTCGTTATTATAGGCTACTGTGACTATAAACAAGCAAAAGATGATCCTCCGCCCATCTTCGACAACACAGACGAAAATTTGAAAAGTCTGGCTATCATCTCCACAGATGCTCATTATTTCAGTTGTTTTGTAAATCTATCATCGGCTGGACCTATGCTACCAATGGGAACAGAACGCTAAATATGACTAGAGGGTTTTGCAATGCACCTCTCCTCACAGCATATATTATCTAGATAAACTCTATAGTGAATGTGCTAATGTAGGGTTTGGATGCGAATGTGAATGAGAACGGGTATTGGAACAGAATAAGAAATGAGTCTTCAGGTCAGGTTTCTGGTAAAATACCGCTCCCCACTAAATGTACAGTCTGTGAACAGATTGCAGGGTGGAAAATCGGCTCTGGTTATGTTTAGCAAAACACAGGAAGATAAGGAATTGCTACTGTAACAAGCTGATTTATAATAGGTATTGAAGGTTTGCTGACAGAAAGAAAGAAAAAAATGAGTCTTTGGTTTAAGAAAGAGCACAGTGGGTTAAACTGAGAAAAAAGAGAAAGTGGTCTGACTTTGATTTTTGAGGAAGGTCGCTGTCTTGAGTGAAATGTTAAAAATAGAGAAAAGTTACTGCAGTCTCTAGTTTGCTAAAAGCTATATCAAATGGTTTGGGTTCGGCAATGATTAGGTTTGAGTTGGATTCAAATTTTCCGATAAGGTTTGTATGAGGTTTGCCATAAGGTTAGGCTATATTTTTTCCATCTCTCTCTACACAGACACATATAGTGCTGCGGGATGAAAAGACTGTGTGGCACAGTGGGAATGTCTGCGGCCTGATATTTTTTTAATCCACAAAACAAAGAAATCCTAAATGTTCACCTTGAACCTATAATTTTTTTTTTTTTTTTTGTTTAACTTTAAAATTTGCCTTTAGATTTGGGTTGAAGTTTGAATTCTCACTGATTTGAATTTGCTTAGGTTTGGCCTTGAGGTTAGTTGAACCTAAATGAATTTCAAATTGTTTTTGAGGTTCACCAAATTTTGAACCTCAAGGTTTGAGTTTCGCGAACCCTGTGTGACATAGGCTAGAAGACTGTCAGAAACATCCCAGAGGGACATTGGAAGTGAGGATGCCTAGTTTGAGGGAAAAAGATCGACAGTGTGATCCGCAATGCTGCCAGATCCAAGATTTGATTGATGCTGTCTTTTGAAATGAATCATAAAACGAGTAAAGTTGTGTTTGGAAAACTTGAAATATACACATGAAAATTTGAAATACGAAAGGAACTATAAAAACTTGAATAAATTTACATTATCATCAACACCTGATATTTGTAAGTTTCGTAGTTGTCTATAACTGTTTAAGATCACATAGCAGTACATCTCCATCTCTGCCGAGGGATCTAGGTAATCAGCTGTGATGCTCGCACGTTCTTTAGTTAGCTGACCTGGGTACATATTATCTCTCCAACATGTTTTATGTAATGAACATAGACTATCTGCTGCTCACTGCCTTCAACAGATCTGGAACCGACCTTAAGTGCTACTTTAGGTTGCCATCATCCTCGTGTTGGATGTATTCACCCAAGAATCATCCGTGTTAAGCAACCCATTCTAAAGTTCCTCTTGCTTGAAGGATGGGTTGTAGAGAGTACTTTTTAAGTAGCTATTTAAATTTTAAAATGAGTAGTCATCACCAGCTTAACCAACACCGCCCTCTGATATATCTGTAGTATCCTGGGTGTCATGGATGGTGGCAGGTATTTTCACTCTTCTTTGTTTTCCTTTTAAGCAAATTAACAAATTGACTCCCACAGTCCAGGCAGCATGTCCTGGCTTCTCATAATAATAACATGTTCTTTCATTGTTTGCGCTGGCTTTTTCTTTGTTACTCTTATTGCTTGTTCCACCTTTCAAAAAAATAGCACTATTGACTGTTTCTTCTTTAGCATTAGTTAGCTATTTTTTTCTTTTGCAACAAGAGTTGAATGACAGATTCTAAAGTATGCGAAGATATGTGGCTGGTTGTGAATATTACACTACTAATGTTTAAATGGCAATCTCGTTAACAATACCCCCTTTCCATTTTCATCCTCTACATTGGCTCCATTTCAACAAATTGTGATAAAAAACAACCTCAAATTGGTAGTGTTATCCTTCATATTTTCTATTTTCATTTTTCAATCCAAAGGAGTTTAAATATAATTTTTCCTTCCTATCAAACAAATTTTCTAAAGATTACAGATATGTATCAGGTATGTAATAGTCCTAATGCAATAAGAGTATTTGGCATATTGCCCTCCTCTTCTATTCAATTGATTTATTTTCCTGTATAGGTCTCTTTTCTGCACTGCTGACAACTTTCAGAAAGCTTCTTTCCAAAGTTTTAATTTCCTAGTATGAGATCGTGCCCATCAAACTTTTCAATAGAAACTGTTGTTTGAATTTTCAGAATTGAAGTCTCAGTACAAGAAAAAAATAGCTCTAGTTGATCAGGTTTATATTTCTGCTGATGCACTGCAGAATTGAGTCTGGCAGGATCAAACGTGGCTGGATCTGTTTTCATATTTCTTGGGATTGTTGTCTGACAGAAACACAGGCTGTTGGAATTGTTGCTGCCATGTGATTGTTAAATTGGTCAGATAAATATGATGTGGAAAAGAAACAATATATCTGCCTATTGTTGAGGTTTTCCATTACACTAAAACCTGCAGGCATTAGTAAAATTCCAAACCCATATTATCATCTTGAGTGGGCAGTTAGTCCCATGTTCTCAGGGTGGCGGTTAGTCCACGTGATTGATTCTTAGAGGTGCAGCAGTTAGTGAAGCACACCCCCCACCCTCCAACATAACTCATGGGAATTAAACCTAGGCCAAGGCTCTGATACCATGTTGAGGTTTGTCATTACACCAAAACCCGTATGCATCATTAAACTTCCAAACCCTTACCATTACCTTGAGTGGGCGTGTAGTCCCATTTTCCCAGGGTGGAGGTTAGTCCATGTGATCAATTGCCATAGGGGAGGCTGTTAGTCCAACACCTCTTGGCCTGTTGCCTGACAACCAGATGACGCAACCATTGTCTGAAATAAAAATAATATGTCTGCTGCTGTCGTCAGTGTAATTAATTGATTAATGGTCATGTGGGCTTGATATTCTCATAACAAACATTCTTTGAAATCAAATATAATTTGTATAATGCTGTTGTTAGCGTAATTAATTAATTAATGGTGATTTGGTACTTTATGTACTTAGGTTATGTTAACTTAATGACAGTAACAGAGCATTAAGTTATTTCCTTTTTTCCTGAAGAAATAAGCTTCATGGAGAACCTCCATCTTCCTTGGAATTTTCAGATGGATGGTAGATTAACCACTGGCTATGAAGGCAACCGGTAACCCCAAAGGACCTGATGGGAATGGATCCGGAGACCTGAACTTTGTACAGTGGATTCTCCCCAGTCGAGCTAAATCCTTGGGGCTTAGAGCATCAAGCTATTGATAATGTACTTTAGTGATCAATAAAATGAGGAAGTTACGTAATCTCTACCTTTCGTCTTTCATTTATGTAAAGGAAGCCTTTTGAATATGGAATTAGATATTAAGTACAGTGCTTCTTTCACCATGTTTTTTCTCCTGTATGTAAACCTGATATGGTATGAGAACCACTGTAAGTAGTAACTAAGTTTGGAACTGAGTGAAGGCCTAGGGACTGGTTTTATTCTAGCGACAATATTATTATATGAGGAACTGCAGCAACACTGTAGTTATTGGGCAATTTTTTTGTTTTTCTAGGCATTTTAAGCAATCACGGTTTCTATCCAATTTTTTTTCTCTTTTCAACAATAATTAGTACAAATAAAATTTCCAATACTGTTCTGTAAACTACTCAATGCTGTTTAATCATATATCAAATAAGCACTACCAATTTGCAGTTATCCAGTGCAAAGGTAGTGGGCCCCAATCCAATCAATGTAATTTAACAGTCAGCGAATTCCATATTTTCTTTTAACAATACTTTGCAGAATTCAATAATGTAAATTATACAAAACCCAAATTAGAGTTTTGTCTAGATAAAAAAACCCTATCTACGTAGTGATCTATGTTGTCTTCCTGACCTTGACATCAAAACCGACTACTGTCTATTCAGGGACCCGTGCTTGTTTTTGAAAATGTCGATCTGTGGGACCATACCCAGGAAATCTGCCTCGTCACTTTCTTTTGGATACTCGAGTCACATTTGGAGCCATCTGTCACCCGATATCTACTTGAACTGCAACAGAGAATGCTTTGACTCCAGTTTGTGGACTTCATCAGATGATGCACTAACGGGTTTGTTGAATTGCTTCACTTTCCAGCTTATATGCTTCAATGCCGGACGAATTTTGACCTTACCTGGAAAGGAATGATAGATGGTTTCTAGATGGTTTCAAGGGTTCGTCTGCGGTTTACTTCTAAGGGTTGACGTAATTTAGCCTCCAAAAGTTGTTCTTGTGCCCATATCAAATCAACAGAATTTTTTACTGCAGAAATTTGACACTATTACGTGCTAAATCAACCCCGACCTTCGCTCCCCTTTTCAGATGTCTCTTGTACCATTTAAATACTGAACTTGTTATCCAACAAAGTTTAGTTGTCACAACACTCGCTTGCCAAAACAAAATTAATCTTTGAAATTTTGCTGTCCACAACAAAATTAGCCTTCCAGAATCCACTTCCATAGCAAAATATTTTTTTTTTAAAAGTTTTCTGCCTCAGATTGAACCTTTGCCCCATTGTTACTTGGGAG